>JAGKTI010009753.1:0-30154 GCA_018397915.1 Birgus latro
TGCGAATCTGCCTATTTGGTTGGGTCCCTGGACAGGTATTGGGTCCTCTGAGGCTGTCCAACACATTTGCCATAATTTAGTGATATTTGGTAGGGGTATCGGGGGGACACAACACGGCCAGAAACTCCGGTTATATGGTTACCACCCAGCATAGTAAATGGTTTCCTGGGTACAGGCTTGTCATTCATTGTAGAGACCATAAGGCACACTATATTGAGTGAGTGGATGATGGGCGCCCCACCTACTTCTAGACTCAATGCCAGCAGCATTGGGTTTTCCCAGGCAGCCACCCATCCAACTACTAACCAGACCCAATGTTGCTTAACAACGCTGATCAGACGAGAAGCAGTTTAGCAAGAGAGTAACACTTAAATTATGATGCTAGTCATGAAGAAGTACTGTGTAAAGGATGTGTAACATTAGTATCATCTTATTCTGTGGCCGAGCCACATGAAAACTGCAACAGGGCAGAAGTCTGTGCCTAATTTAGGTAAAAGAGCTATAGAAAAAAAAAAATCCAGCTTATAATGACTCATGCGGGTGATGGCCATAGCTAGAATTTTTTAAACGGTGTGGCCAAGGGAGTGACTAAGGCTAAACTCCTGGGGGCACAAGAGGAGAACTTTTTTTTTTGGGGGGGGGGGCATTTAGTTTATAAAGGCTCCAGCATGCTTGCATGCATTGGCCTTGGTCAGCTAATGGCAGCTCTCCATGCTGCTCAGTCTCTGACAGCCTCCTTATTCAGTCCATTATCCCAGAGGTCACACTGTATGAGCTTGTTCCAGGCCTTTTTTGGTTTGCATCTTGTAACCCTACCCTCAACATTCATACTTATCACTTTCCACACCCAAGTGTCTTCCTCCTTCCCCTCAGCATGCCCAGACCATTTCAGTCTTCCCCTCCTCATCACAATCAATCAATCAGTCAAGAATGGGAAAATGCCGTGGGGCACATAGCCTTACTCACCCTCCAACTCCACCTACCTGTCCCTTTGTGCACCCTCCAGGCAGCGACTCTTCCTCCTCTAAGTATCTCCCGATGGGAGTGGGCGACCTGCTTCAGCCATGAGTTACGTGGCCTTCCCCCTGGACTCGTTCAGAGATCACCCTGTGACCAGGATCAGCCTCAGGAAAGCAGGCCACATGCCCATATAGCTGGAGTTGGCATTGATGTATTATGTGGGTAATTGGCCTTGCTCGTTACGCACCCGGTTGTACAAGCGATATCCTATGATTCTGTGAAGACACTTAGTACCAAAAAAGTCAGTTTGCTGCTTCAAGTCACTGTTCATTGTCCATGTCTCACAGCCATAAAGTAAGACAGGGAGCACCAGTTCCTTGAAGATGCGAACTTTTGTCCTTCTACAGAAATAACGACAGTGCCAAATACCTAAATTTAGTGAATCCATAACCTTGTAGTCCAGACCAGTGTGACGAGATCTCACTGTCTGATCCTCCATTGTTATGGACCATGCTAGCAAGATAAGTGACTCTTTCCAATACTTCTGTATCCTCACCACATGCTTGGACAGACTGAAATGCTTCATCCAGAAAGCCACCAAATGCCTGGACCTTGGTCCTGGCCCAAGAGACCTTTAATCCCAATGGCTTCGCATTCTCGTTGAATTTCTCGAGAGCACCCACTAGTATCTCCAGCCACTCAGCTAAGGTAACTGCATCATCAGCAAAATCAGTGTCGGTAACCTTGAAATTGCCAATTGATACCCCACAGTAACTTTGACTCGCAGCCCAGTCCACTACCCAATCCATACATGCGTGTGTCTTACATCAGAATTTAATGGGAAGAAGTAGGATGTCCCCCCCCCACACACACACACTTAACAGCACTCTCAGTGTTTGATTACAAGCCAACAATCAGTTGGATTATCCCTGCGGGGATCCCACGGAGTTGCAGGAGTTTCCATATCAACTCCTGACTTACTGAGTCAAACACCTTCATGAGATCCGCATAGGCTGCCAGCAGACCTTGTCGATACTCAGGACGGTGTTCCACAAGAACTCGAGGAGCTAGGATACGGTCAACAGTAGACTTCTTGGGCTTGAATCCAAATTGCTCAGGCCTCTGAAGCTTCAGCAGATGATCCCAGATACACATCAGGAGAATGTGAGCAAGAACTTTGCCTGGCATACTGAGCACTGTAATGCCATGGCAGTTACCAGTCACGCGGGTCACAACACCATTACAATTCCAGTTCCATCTTTCCTCTCCACATACCTAAACCATTTCACTCTACCTCTTCTCAACACAACACCAATACATTCCAGTCCCATCCTTCCTCTCCACATGGCCAAACCATCTCAGTCTACCCCTCCTTATCACAACACCATACATTCCAGTTCCATCCTTCCTTTCAACTTGTCAGTCACAGTCCCCCCCTCCCCCAGGCCTCACAGTCAAGGACGCACTACAGATCCATCTAATCATTGTCGTTCTGTACGTTTGAGCCCATGAATATCTTCCTTTACTGCACAGTTCCCACAACCAAACTGGGGGTGAATTTGGGGTGCCTAGTGCCACCCCAGTCACCCTTCTAGCTGTCCTACTGTCAGCTGTTATGCCTACATATGTACATCCATCCATCCATCCATCCATCCATCCATCCATCCATCCATACAGTTACCTCAGGGATAAGGGACTGAATAAGGAGGCTGCCAGAGATTGGGCAACGTGTAGAGCCACCATTAAGTGACTAAGGCTGATGTATGCAAGCATGTTGGAGCCTTTGTAAATGATATGAACATACTGTTGCATATATACATACTGGTTCATTTCTACATACATAAATACATACTGGTACATACATACATATTTACATACATTCATATATACATACATTCTGGTACATACATACATACTAATTGTACTAGATTTTCTTTAACTTGACCTAAAATTGCTATCTCTGTTTTGAATGCTAAGTTATAACAAGATTAAGAACATGGCACTCACAATGAAGTGGTGTGGGGAAGGTTCTAAAGCCATAGTACGTTACACTGTGTGGTTTTATTCTGCTGTTGGCCTTCATGAGATAAAGGCAGTCCTTACTTAAAACAGTTTCACTAAAGAAAAAAAAAATTGAAGCAGTGTGACTAAAATTATTCAGTGCAGTTTTAACTAAAATTGTTGAAACATATATTTTTTTTCATCTGGCAAAATCCCTAACCTGTTTGTGAGTTTATGGTTGGGTGTAGTTAGACTGGAGGATAAACTTGACCAGCAGCCAAGGAGATTGTTCTACCACTTACTAAGGCTCATCAAATTTCATGCAGTCACAACCTAGTATTCGGCATATGATTGTGGTCCAGTTCTGTCAAATAAAAAACCTGCAATAGAAGCATCTGTCACTTAAAGTTGTTTTCTGTAAAGTAACATTTTTCCCATGCAGGCGACTTTAAGTAAGGATTGGCTGAATGCTGCAAAACAACCCAAGTCTTTTAAGTTAAGGTGGACATATTATAATCAATTAACCCCTTAAATCTGATGACGTACAGTAAATGCCTTTTTATCAGGCCACTACCAGATGAATCTGTTCAGTCCAGTGGAAATATTTTGTTGTCTGAGGGTTACTGAAGGCTATATCCAAATCCCAAAGCCTTGGAAAGTTGGAAGGATATAGTAAGCTTCCCAATATCTGTACTGATGGAATGAAAACCTTTAAGAATGATTAAATGTACTGGATTATTAATGCAGTACTAACTCACAAACCTCCCCATAAATGGCATGATAACCCTCAAAATTACCCTAGCCTACAAATGCACAATAAATTACCATGAAGCATAAGTGTAAAATATGAATAAGTTTTTATTAGTTTACAGTTTTAGGACACATTAATGCTGTTTGGTAGTGGCAGAGAGCATTACATTTTCTCCATGATACAGAAAATGGGATATGGATAATAATGCACGTGCAGATATCAGAAAGTTTACTGTATATCAACCTGATATAGATAATGACATACCAGGAAGTTTTCTGTGTGATAATAATGATAAGCATGTCATCAGAGTGAAGGTGTTAGTGGTGGTGGTGTGGGTGTGGGGCACTAACCAGGGTGTGGTGTGCGGGCATTGTTACAGCACGGCGACCGCTCCCTTGTTATTTACGACCGGGGTTGTCTGCGCGCCGGCGAGGAGTGGATAGAGTCAAACCTAGTGCCTGTGGCGGGGGTAGCAGTGGGGGTGGCTGTCCTGCAGGTAGGCAGATACACATGGGTACACTGTGTTCTGAGTGGCATAGGAGACTTCATATCACCTCTTTCTTATCAGTTTATTTTTCCTGTTACACCTTGACAATGGATGGGTCTTGTAATGCTTACCATCTAAGGGATGCTTAGGGTGTCTTGCTTACCTGATGGCAGTCAGGGGCAAGTGAGGCTGGTCAACCATGCCTTAAATGCCGGGACTGAGTAGCATGGCCCTGTGCCAGTATGCTCCAGTATATGTGGAGCAAACTGGGATTGGATGATGATGATAAGCCTTAACAGTTAGAAGCTGAGAGAGTATGATAGGGACATGGTGTAATTTGAGGGTGGATTTGATAAGGGAGGGGAAAAGAAAGCTGGAAATGGAAAGTAGTGTTGAAGTAATTGATAGAAAGGAAGGAGAAAGGGATTTTCTTTATATACATCAATAAGAAGCAAGAGGATATTGATGTTTAGAAATGAGTGATGGAGGAAAGGAGAGCAGGAACAAAGGAAGGGAGTTTCAGTTGTATGCATCAGTAACATACAAGAGGATGTTGAGGTGTTATACAGAGAATAAATAGTTAAGGAAGAGGTGTTGCAAAGTCTCCAAAGACACTTAGAGCCGTAAAGTGAGAGCACCAGGGATGTATACGTATCTTGGCATGAGTACTGGCAATGCTTCGGTCAGTGTCGGCATGTTGTGATGTTCCTTGTGTGTTGGTGCAGGGGGATTTGCTTAACCTTTTGGCTGTGGATTTAAGTTTCATGCTAGTTACCTCATTTTGTTTTCTGTATTGGGGTTTGCTGTGGTACAGCTGATGTTTTCTATGGACTGGAAGCTAAACCAAGTGCCAGAACCAGTTAATTCTTAACAGTTGTCGGAAGCTGTTGTGGGAAAAAAAATTGAGATGTGTAATAAGATTTTTAATAATATTCCAGTCTCATTTTGGACTTTGACTCTGTGTACAGTCACTCAGAAGAAAGATCACTGAGAGAGACCAGTTGTGGCTGAATGTGTTCTGTCTAAGAATTTTTAATGCAAGTAAGAATCTTCCAAAAGGCCAGAAGTATGCAAGACTGATTTCTTAAAAAAAAAAAATGTGAAAACAAAATAGAGAGCCAAATTCAGTACATTCATTTCAAGATGCCTGGAAAGTGCGGGCAGCTGTGTCATTTACCCTCCAACCATTTAGTTGAATGAAATCATATGGTGAAATATAATACTGTACTAGAGTTGTCCCAGCCATGAGAGTGTTAATGGTTAGGTAATAACATTCTGGCTCCTGTGACTTGCGTGAGGATAATTGAATTTATCCATCATTGGCTGGAATACTTAGTTTACCCTGACCACTTAAAGTTTCAAATTATGTGAAGACTGTGGAATACACCTGCGTTGTACAGTATATACTTTTTTTTATCTTTTTATGGATTTTTGCACCACAGCTAAAGGGTTAAGGGGATGCCTTTTCTGATTGCTTCTTTAATGCATGTGTTTTCTTCTACTTGATGGTATTATTTAACATGTTGGCTGAAACCTATGCTCACCAAGTTTTAGTTCTTTTCAGTAATATGTAGTGCAGTGGGATATGGGGTTGCTCTTTACTTTATTCTGTTTCAGCTTTGTAATGGTCACTGCGTTTTATTTTATTTACTTGTTTTTTCCAGTGACATACCATATTGAAGGTGATCTTATTTTTACTGTGGTCTAGTTTGGTCTAGTTTAGGTATTTCTATAAGTTTTTGTAATGATAATTGGATTTATAAGTCAAAATTTTACTGTTTTTTGGATTTAAGTCATTTTGGATTTGAGAATTATTTTTTACCATTTTTTGGATTCATGTAAGTCAGAATTTTATTTTTTATCAGATTTTTTAGAAGTCAAAATTTTACTCTTTCAGATTTATGTATCAAAATTTTACTGTTTTCCAGTTTTTAGTCAGAGTTTTTCTGTTTTCCAGTTTTAAGTTCAAATTTGACTTTCAGATTTATGTAATGTTAGGATTTTGCATAGAGATACTGTCCTGAAGTTAAAACTGTATGAAAAGTATGTAATTATTGTCTGAATAGACTGAATGAAAAGCATACATTAATGTTTGTAGAAGCCAGATGAAAGCATATGTTAATGCTCTTATAAGTGGAATGAAAAGCATGTACAGTATTAATGTTCGTATAAGGGGAATGAAAGCATGTATTGATGTTCGCATAAACCTTATGAAAAGCATGTTATTAGTGTTTGCATGCACTGTACTGTATTATACACTAATGATACAAGTAATGTTCACCCTATTAGTTTCCTTGCATGATTTTCTCTAAAATTCACGGATGTTTGACCACACTGCCCTGTTCTACACCACCCACTTCTCTCTTGCCTTCACTCAAGGTATGCGTAAACCTTAAATTGCAAAGTGGAATGCAAACTCCTTATTCTCTATCATCATTTGTGGAGTGCCTGTAGTTTTTAGGTATGGGTGGCCTGCATCACACATTACAGAGTGCAGTTGGGAACAGTACTGGAAGGCAAAACATGTTCCATCTGACTCCCCTGCTTTGGAATTACTGTATTATAGAAAATAGGAGACTTTCATTCCACTCATCAGTTTCATTTTTAAGAATACAACCATCAGGGTTGTATGCTTAAATCTGAAATTGCAAATTGGGATGCAGAGTTGCAGAGCCCTCAGTTATTCATGATGATTTTTGAAGTACAATCAGGCGTTGGTATACATTTTTTATATGTGTTAACTAGTGATGAAGTAAAAGTTATACTCAGTTTTGCAATAAAGATGGTGAAATTTGCATATACAACAATTGTGATGACTGCATACAACAATCCAGTGTGGACAAGCTGACACACACAAGCTGACAGTTAGATGTTTGACCCAAAATGGCCACCCAGTGTGTGTGTGTGTGTGTTTAATGTGTGTCTGACTCTGGCCATAGGCTTCACAGCCTGTTCCCAAGGCCCAGTAGTCCTGTGTACCATACGCCTCCAGGTCACTATGTTTATATGTGCCGAATCCCCATCTCAGGTCTCTGCACTTTGCCTCCTTTGTTTCACTCTTTTGAAGACTTCATCTCACTCGTCCACTCACTCATGAATCTCACACCTGTGATTGCCTCCTTTGTGTTCTTTAAGCTATCTAACCTTGTCGCTTATGTAAGGCCATCGAAATACCATTGTTATCGCCAAATAACAGTGCAGGTGTGTGGTAATAGAGAGAAAAATTTTTTGTTTGAAATGCTGAAACTTGTGACTTGGAATTCATATCTGGTGCTACCCCCAGTGGAAAGCATGGTGTTACTGATGCTGCTGAGGGCAATTCTAAAAGGGTAAGGTGTAGCCCTTCCCTTGATGTGAAACTGAACATTGTTTATCCCTGCTGGGCTGATTGTTTGTAAGATAGTTTACTTCCCCTGAGCCACTGTTTTATAACCAGTGCAAATTGTACCTCATATGAGGCTTGCATCCTGGCCCATGCAGACCTTCATTGTGCCTCATGTGAGTTCTCCAGTGTGCCAGGGGTTATGTGCCAAAGGGAGGGGCAGGGGGCGAGCAAGATTGCTGAGACTGTAAAGCTACTCCAGCCCACAGTCTCTACCATATTTAAAAACTCCAATGCTCTCATAATTGTGTTCAGAGCATGCTTACCCTGACTACTAAGTGCCCAACAAGAACTAGGGAATGCATGTGGAGGAGGTAGAGCATTTTGGAGTGCTGTGTGTTAATGGACTTAATGGGGTGAAGCAGCCCCTTCATCCTTCCATCATTCTATCTTATGGTGCCTCATGAGGAGCATAGGAGCCTAGGGCTAGGCAAGTTGGTCCTGACATTTAAGATGAGAGTGACCAGCTTCACTCATCCCCGAGTGGCATTACATGAGCAGTAAACCCCAACCACCCCTTGGATATAAACCTTCACTGGCTCAATCAGATTGGAGCCCCACAATTACCCACTAAACCACAAGGTCCCATAATTTGGTTATATGATTACCACCCAGCTTAGTAAATGGTTTCCTGGTGTAAGGGAAACCATTCAGCGTGCCACTCATTGTAGAGTCACCCATAGGCAGAAGGAACAGAAAAGAATGAAGGAAAGAAGTACAAAAGAGGGAGTGTAAAGTCACCCGTAGGCAGAAGGATGAGGATAGAATGAAGTAAAGACAGACAGAAGAGGAAGGAAGGAAAGGAGGGAGGAGAGGAAAGGGCAGACACCTGAGAGGAGCACTACATTGAGTGAGTGGATGGTGAGTGCCCCCACCTACCACAAGTCCCTTCATTATAGCTGTATTTGCACAAAAGCTTTCAATCTGTGGAAGGCTCTCAGGGATAAGCAATGCATGGAGGCCAAGGAGGAGTAAGGCCAGCACGGGTTGGTTCGAGCAGAGTAAGGCCTGTGCTGGCCTTAGACATGTGATCACATACAGGAGGCTGCTGGTGCTGACCACATGGTGGCTGAGGCCTTCCCTGCCAAGCTGAAGGTGATCATAGAGGTAGAGGGATACACTCCAAAAAAGGTCCTGAATTTCGATGAGACAGGCCTGTTTTGGAAACGTATCTCCCGCACGACCTACATCAGCAAGGAAGAATGATGTGTGCCAGGCTTCAAGGCAACCAAGGACTGCCTCACCCACCTCTCTGGTGTGAATGTATAGAGGGATCTTAAGCAGAAAACCCTGCCCATATATCTTTGGGAGAACCCCAGGGCACTGGCAGGGTACATAAGGGAGAAAGAACCTTGGGGTTATTTGGATGAGTAACTGTAGGGCCTAGCTGACCTCCTCAGTCTGCCGATCATGTGTGGCAGATTACCTGTTCCCTTGTCTGCATGACTGTGCCAGCCAGAGCAATGTGGCAAACCACTTCCTTCTGGTGGATGACACCCTGAACCACCCTTACAGCATGGAGGACTGGGTGGACAAATGAAGGTAGTGTAACTGCACCCCAACACAACAATGGTGCTCCAGCCCATGGACCTAGGTGTCTTCTCCATCTATAAATTTAGCCCACTACCTCCACCACACCAGGGAGCAAATGGTCAGGGTGAACGGTTCTGGGGAGACTGACGTGGTACAGTGGCTGTGGAAAAAGTATGACATCAAGAGATTGATAACATCATGGCAGTGCGGGAGGAGGTGCAACTGAGAACAGTGAATGCTGCTTGGAGGAAAGGCTGGCCAGATTATTTTCATTCCTTCGGGGGACTCTCAGCGGTGGAGAACATCTGCTGTGAAGTCCTTGACCTCTCGCATGAGACGGGATTTGAGGAGGTCAGCAGAGCTGATGTTCAAGAGGTCCTGGACAGCCACACTGAATAATTCTTGACAGAGGAGCTCATTGAGCTGGGGGAATGGGTGGCAGAGACACAGGAAGATGATTAGGACAGTGGCAAGGACAAGCCCCTTTGTGTTCTGGACATCAAGACACTGAAGGAGTTCCTAGCAAGGATGGACGAGTTCATTTCCTACATCCAGGACGAGGACCATATTTAGCAAGGAGTGACAGGACAATGTACAGCATAGAGCAACACTTGAGGCCATACAGGGACTCCTTCCAGCCAAGAAAAAGGCAGCGTGGCAGACCACCATCACCTTTTTCTTTCCTCTTGCCACCAGCACCAAGGCCATCAACAAGTGTGGTGCAAATGCTATTTCCTGTCTCACTCGCCTCCATCTTGTCTGTCTCATCTTCATTGCTGTCTGGATCACCCCTATACTTTCCTGTTACCACACTGCCACGCTATCCCTCGGCCTTACCGCTTTGCTCTCCCTCGCCCTCATGGGTTTGCTCTCCCCATCTCTCCTCACCTCCTCCTGAGGACTTAGAGTAATCATCCAGGTCCTTCAGCTGTCCCCCAGCCTCGTGGGAGATCCTTGGTGATGATTTGGACCGACCTAAGACATACAGTACTTTAAGTTGGTGGCGGAGGTGTTTTTTGAGATTTTAGGTTACATGGTCCTTGGCCCCATCCTTATCCTATTGAACCCATACTATATCAAACTTGGGTGTACAGTAAATCATAAGTGGTAAGTTTTCACTTGATGTAACCCCATTGCATACTGGGGTGTGACTGTACCTGACAGTGGTGGAATGTATTTGGCCTTCCTTTCTGGTTGTTGACTGCATTCTGTAATATGGGATGCAGGCTAGTCACGTCTAATAATCACATGTGTTTCACAAATAACCATCAGAAATTAGGAGTTTGTATTCCACATCGCAGTTTAAGGTTTAAGCATGTGAACTTTAATTGTCCTCAGCCCATTGAGTCTGGGAGTTTTTTTTTTTTATTTTTTTTTGTGTGCTATCAGACAGTTTTATTCAATTTGGGAAGCTCTTAAACTGAAGGGGTTATATAGGCTCCATCTAACCCTTGCAGTAAGAAAAGTATCCTATGTATTTGTCTGTCTATCTGTTTACCTTAATTACCCAAGGAGTGGCCACAAACAAATCATCTCCACTTCGCCCAGTCCTCCACCATTTGGCTGCCCTCCCACCAACTCACCCCCTCCTCTAGTATATCCCTTCACTCCATCCCTTCATCTCATCCTTTGTCTCCTCCTCGTGCTCTCCACCTCACTGTCATACACTTCTCAGGTTAATCTCTCATTCTCCCTCCACTCCACATAGTCAAACTATCTCAAAAGTTTTTCTCAACACTCAGTCACACTCACGTCCCAAGCTGAATAAAATTGTCAAGTGTTAGCAAGAATGTAAGGAAGAAGATGACCTGGGATGAATAGGTTTATGTAGCCTGAGTCAAAACCATGCAGGCACTGTATTATGACTGTGTATGTAGTTTGACTCTGTATGTAGTTTTATGCTGTGTGCATTTGCATTTTTAGAGCTTTACCAGGTATGCTAAACTGTACCTCCTCTTGTCATTTGCATCCTTCCCTCCACCCTTCTTTGTGGCTCAGCGTCTGGATGCGTCGCACATATACGATAAGGGGTGTTTACAAGCCGGCGAGGAGTGGCTAGAGAGGAATCTGCTCTTTGTAGCCGGTGTGGCGGTTGGTGTTGCCTTCCTACAGGTGAGTATCAGGGACTTGGGTGGTGAGAGATGACCCAGGGCATTTTTAGCCTTCCTTCAGGTATCAGAGAGCTGGGATGAGGTAAAAGATAGGGTACTTTTAGCCTTCTGTCGGGTAAGTATGAGGGAGTTGGGTGGTGACAGATGATGTAGGGTATTCTTTATCTTGCTTTCCTTTGGGTAGGTATGAGGGAGCTGAGTGGTGAATGTGAGGGAGCTGGGTGGTGAGAGATGATGTATAATTTATCTGTCTGTCTCATTTTCTCTCTGTCTGTCTCTCCATTGCCATTTTCCTTAATCCCGTATGGGGTGACCACCAAAAAATTGCCTCCACGTCACCCTGTCTTTTGCCATTTGGCTGTCCTCCCTTCAACACATACTCATCTCATTTATCCACTCCATCCCTCCATCTCATCCTTGGTCTTCCCATCCACCTCACACACATAGACTTCTAGCAAGACTCTCACTGTATCCGATATACTTGTTTTCTTCGTGCTACCTTCAGGTGATTTTATCAGGTTCTGGAGGGACCTTTTTTGGTGACAGGGTTAGAAACAATCCCATTAATCCCTTACAACCTGACATTAACCCCTTCACAACCTGACATTAACCCCTTCACAACCTGATGTCTCTCTAATCAGAATAATATCATCTGGGATTAGCAAGAATCAGTCATAAGGTACATCAGTGGATTCTAGTGACCAAGGTAAGGGGAGTAATGTATATTGATGTCAGTTTGTGGAAGAAGGTAGAGCTTAAAGCAGTATTAGGGTATGTGTGAGGGTAATGGTTTTAAGACTAAGGAAGAGGCGGTACAGGGAGCAGGGTGATGAGAGGGGAGGGTTAGGGCAGTGTGGGCTTAAGTGAAGTCGACAAGGAAGAAAAGTGGGAGATGTGGGCTAAAGTGAAGTCAACAAGGAAGAAAGGTAAGATGTGTGTGCTGAAGTGAAGTAGACAAGGAAGAAAGGTGGGATTTTCCAAGATGGTTGCATATGATATGTATGTCTTGTAAGTTTTTATTTTATTTTATTTTATGTTTGCTTTACTTCTACACTGCATCTCTAAATCTAAATATTTATCTATTGGCATGTTTCATCTTTATTGCTAATTTTGAACAGTAATTTTGAGAATCCACCATTGTAAGAACTAAGCTATTTTGGAGTAAAAGTTAGCAAATATATCAAAATACTGTATAGCTGGATGCCATAATCCTGTACTGTGTAGCCATTTGTCATTTAGTTAGTTGTTTTATGGGGAGGGTCACCAACCCTCTGCAAACCCAGGTGCTGACACATAGGGAACACATATGGGTTGGTTATTTGGTTACCACCCAGTGTTGTAAATGGTTTCCTGGCTTACACAAAACCATTAGGTTTGTTTGTGCAGTGCCACCTGAAAATGAAAGAAGAATAAAAAGAGACAGGAAAGATGGGAGAAACAGGAAGAGAAGAGGACAGATACAGAAAATGAATGGTAAAGGTGAAGGAAAAAATGGGCAGTACTACATCAAGTGATTGGATAATGGTTGCCACCACCTACCACCTATGAAATATATACTATGATATTTAAAGTTTGAAATTGTTTGTATGCATATAGTACTGTACAGTAACCCGTCTGTTATCCAAATGGCCATTACCCAGACAATCCACTTTCTGGATGCTGTGATCTTGCTGTTTGAAACCATTATTCATACATCATTACAGTTTATCTGGACAAAATTCATGGTATCCAGGTGGAAATTATGGCTGTGCGAACATTTTCTTGGCCAGCTGGGCAGGAATAGCCCGGTGGGGCTGTCCTGTCTGGCTGGGTAGTTCACCCAGCATCTGCTTAAGATCCCCTTGGTTGTTCTCAGTTCCCTCCCAGTGACAGTGTAGTGAGCAGCTCCTCTTGGACAATTGTCATGGCAGTGCACATGGTTGTTTTGGTGGTGGTTTCTTACCTGCTTCAGGCCTTGCTACTCTTTGAATGCCTCTTCCTAGGGTTTGTGATGATGGCCCTTCCACCAGGGAAATGGAAGAGGGTAGTGTTGACTCTGGAGAAGTAGGAGATTCTGGGTAATATTGATGCGGGATGGTCGAATTGTGAGTGTTGACATTGATTTTATTCTAGCTTACTGTACTGTACCATGATTTTATTTTTTTACCATGATTTTTTTCCATTTTACCATTGTGTTTTGTGTGCCCACTGAATTTTTCTTGTGTAGCCATTTTTTTCATGTTTTCATGTCACTGTTGGGTATGGCCCTGCAATGGTGATTGCTTGTCTGTGGTTGATGGGTCTGCTGGACCATGGTAATTTGGTTTATAGGTCTGCTTGACCAGATACAGTAGTGTTAAACAACAGGAACAAGTGTTGTACGATGTACTGTAGTGCCCTCGTACAGTGGCTTTCAGCATTAGGGTATGTATGAAGGGGGGCCTGGGGAGAAGTCCATTATCCGGATGGAGCCAATACCCGGACATGCCTTTGGCTCTATTACGTCGGATAATTGAAGGATTATTGTATACAGAATGTCCTGGGAGGAAAGGGCGTAACTTTATAGGCATTGATACATGAGGTAATTCAAAACCAATGATAGTTGAGGTAATTCAAAGTCAGTAATGCTGTATTGGTGTGGGTCCAAATCTTAACCATTATACTGTAGAGTTACTGTTGACCTTAGGTTGGTTATGAGGGAGATCATTTTCATCCATACAGGCATCAGTCACACTGGCACTGTAATGTTTGATGTATGAGTCCATGCTAATTTATTTTTCTTTTTTCCCTTAGAACTACCTTCTGTCATTAGCCAAACATATGCCCATTCCTCTTGGGACACTGTATTCACTAGTACAGTACTGTACGGTAGAAGGTGACATCTGTCTTTTGCTCACTGAATGAAAGTTTGCCATTACTGTATGTGACTCAGGATGGTTAGCCAATGGTTTTTGTATTCTAGCAAACCATTTAATACCTTGAGTGGTGACCCTGTGTACAAGATGAACTGAGTTATGTCACATAAGCTTAAGCTTGTAATACAGATATTTAATCACATGCAGTAGATGCACGATTTAATGGACTAATGCAGCCAACCCCCCATTCCGTTATCTTGAAGTTTCCGCTAATGTGAGTTCCGTAACCAAGGTTTAGTATAAAGGAAACTTTTCCAGTATATTAAGGTACTGTTCTTTCTGCAAAATTCTTGAATCCAATGGTCAAGCCAAGTTCCTGACAGTGCACGCCCAAACCTAGCAAAGTATGCTAACTCTCAATGTTACACACAGCAGTCTGAACCCATAATTAATATCCCCATTTAAATGCTTTATTGTGTACATGTTAACAGTGATACATACAATACTGACTTAGTAATAAAATAAGCACACATAAAGAATAAGGTGAGGATCGTAGTGTACCAAATACTGTAGTACAGTATAGTAAATAGGGATAGTAAACTACAGTAAGGCTTACCTCCTAAATAGGGGTTCTGCACTTGTTGCAGAAGTATGCCTGATACAGGTAGCCATGCTGGCCCCCCTAAACCTTTGTCAGTCAGAGTCACTCAACAGAGGGGCTGGGAAGCATCAGGGATGGTGTTCCATCATCTCAGTTCTCTCCAGTTTCTGGCTACGAGAAAGCCTCTTCCTCTCCTTCTTTTCCTGAACCTTAGACATGGTTCATAAAAGCTTTGGTTCACTGGAAAAACACACATTTCCTGTATATCACAAATAGATAAACACAATTAAGTAAATACACACACACACACATGCACACACACACACACACACAATGGTAGCATTCTCGCTTGCCATCTGGTAGATGGGAGTTCGCGCCTCGCTCAGGTTGCAAAAAGATTCACTGACGAAGTGGGTGGTTACTGTCCCCCTTGAGCAAGGGGATGGGTGTGTGCGTGTGTGAAGGTTACAGCCTTGCCCATAAATCGGACTATATGAGCTCTCAGCTCCCTTCCGGGAGGGTAAAAGCTGACGATCACTACCATCAAGTGATCCTGACCGACCGGTGAGTTACACACACACACACACACACACACACAAAGGCCGCAATACCAAGGCAAAGCTGCACACATGTGGGGCAGTTGTTTACAGCTGGGGGATCATGTGAAGATTGCATGCTTGGTGGGGATGTGTGGCAGCACTGCACACCACCAGTCAGGGGATTGTTTCCAATATAGGCTCGATGATGCACTCGATTTACTGGACTTTTTCTGGTACTTAGGTGGTTTTTGGAACGAAACTTCCATAATGAAGTTGTATTCATTCTAACAAAAATTTTCCTTTAAATTGGACGAAAAAATACCGGAAATAAATGAATCTCTCATCTCAGGCTTTTGCTAAATTGGTGTTCATTAAATCAAGCAACTTCTGTACTTTGATTTATTAATTATTATTATTATTTGTGGTAGGTGGTGGCAACCATCATCCACTCACCTGATGTAGTGCTGCCTACTTCTTCTCTCACCTTTATCACTCTCATTCTGTGTCTGCCCTCCTTTTGTCCAGTTTCTGCCATCTTCCCTGTCACTTTCTATTATTCTTCTTTCCCTTTAAGGTAGCTTTACATTTAGTGACAAGCCTAATGAATGGTTTCCTGTAATCCAGGAAATCATTTATAATGCTGGGTACCCATACGTGTTCCCTATGTGTTAGTAACGGGGTTGGTGGAGGGTTAGTGCCTCTCACTGAAAAAACAACTATCTCAAAGTCAGACGGCCACTCCTTACATGATTATGGCATGTGGCTGTAGATAAATTATTACTGTATTTATGGAATTGTTATTACAGTATTATTATTATTATTTTTTTTTTTAGTTCTAAGTGGTGGATTCTCAACATTTATTGTGTATCTGGTAAATGCATTAAAGCCTTGCTTCTCATAATGAGTGGATCGATGACTGACTTATAGCATATGTTTTCCTAAGAAGAATTCTCCTTTATCAGCATTTCTGAAATAGGGGTATTTGATTACTCAAAATATACTCTTGTTCACTTAGGAGCTTTTGTTACACTTATTTCTTTGCAATTTATTTTTTGTAATACAGTAATCCTTCGATTATCCAACGTAATTGAGCCTCGGTGTATCTGGATACGGATAAAATCCTGATGCGGAGCAATATCCTATCTACCACTATCCTACCCATACCATGCCTATATGTATAGTACCCCAGCTAATTGTGGCAGTGTTCTTAGGTCTTTCAGTTATTTAGACACCAAAATACACATGGAAATATCCAGTATAATACTAGACACTAAGAAAACAGTGCACAAGTAATAAAAATCCAAAAATGAATACAAAAAAGAAGACGATGATTGCTAAAAGAATTTTAATAAAGTACAGTACGCTACTTACCACCCAGTGAATGGTGGACAGGCATCGTAACCCGCTAGCCACTAGCTGGTGTACAGTAACCTCGTGTGGTCTAGTGGCTAATGTAATCATTAGTGGTGGTCATATCGATACCAAAATACAGTAAAACCTCGATATAACAGACTTCAGTAGACCGAAATTCGCTTTTATTGGAAACGAGGGGCTTCCTGACTAAATTCTTATACCATCTTAGCTATGTTCACCACACTGAAAGAAAGACATGTAAATCTGTGTACAGTACAGTATTATTATATATATTATCCCATTTGATTATTGTAGTGAATGTATAATACAGTACAGTACTGCAGTGATAGTGAAAACAATTTAAAAACCATTGGTGTGACCCAGACTAATGTTGGAAAAAGTCCAAGTTAGCAGGGGGACGTCTGGATGTCGCTTTTATCGGAATTTCACTTTTTTCGGAATGGCTTTGGCCCCAGTGAGTCCGTAATAGGGAAGTTTTACAGTATTGATACTTCCGATACTAACTGTTTATCTGCAAGTATTGATACTGATGGCTAGGTAAGTATGAGCACTAAAATAGACTATACAATTAACTATCTATCTATCTATCTATTGCCAGACGCCTCAATCCCGAACGGGGTGGCCACAAACAAATCGCCTCCATGTCACTCTGTCCCCTGCCATTTCACTACCACGCTCCCAACTCACACCCCCCTCTCTCATATACCTCTCCACTCCATCCCTCCATCTCATCCTCGGCCTCCCCCTCCCTCTCGCCCCCTCCACCTCACTCACATACACTCTCCTCGTCAATCTTTCACTCTCCATCCTCTCCACATGCCCAAACCACCTTAACGTGTTTCTCCTAACGCTTCCCATCACGTCCTCAAGCACACCACAACGCTCCTTCACTTCCTCATTTGTTAGTCTGTCTCTCCATGTGACTCCACATGCTCCTCTCAAATAACTCATTTCCACTGCTCTCACTCTTGACTTCTGTCCTTCCAACAGGGTCCAAGCTTCACTTCCATATGTCAGAGTTGGTATCACAATACTGTCATGTAACAACTTTTTCACTTCCATGCTCACCTCCCTGTTTCTTATCACTGCTTTCAACGAACCAGCAACCTTCCTTCCCTGCTGTACCCTTTCGAGCACTTCACCCTCCAGACTACCATCCTTACTCATCACACTGCCCAAGTACTTAAATTCACTCACATTCTCCATATCCTTCCCATCCAATCTCACTGTACACTCACTGGCTTCACTTCTCTCGAAGACCATCACTTTACTCTTCCCCACATTCACCTTTAGATTCCGTTTCTTACACACTCTCCCAAACTCATCTACCAAGCCTTGCAGCTCCCCTTCGTCTTCACTCAACAACACAGTATCATCTGCAAACAACAGTACAGGGAGTTTCCACACACTGCCCTCTCTCACTAGGGCCACTCCAACATCCACTGCCCGACCTTGTATCTCTTTTATAACCCCATCCATATACAGATTGAACAACCATGGAGACATGACACATCCTTGTTTCAATCCAACCTTCAAATGGAAAGATTCACTCAGTTTGCCATCCACACGCACTGCAGCCTTAGCACCCTCATACATACTCTTCACTGCCTTCAACAACTTCCCATCCACTCCATATATTCTTAATACCTTCCACAAACCTTGTCTATCCACCCTGTCATATGCTTTCTCCAGATCCATGAAGGCTGCATACAACTTCTTGCCCTTCTCTAGAAACTTTTCCACTACGGATCTAAGAATGAATATCTGGTCTACACAACCTCTTCCCTTCCTAAAACCTCCTTGTTCTTCTCCAACTAATTCCTCAGTAATTTCCCTAACTCTGTCAATAAGTATCCTACCATATATTTTTCCTATTACACTGAGAAGGCAAATGCCCCTATGNAGTTTCCAAACACTGCCCTCTCTCACTAGGGCCGCTCCAACATCCACTGCCCGACCTTGTATCTCTTTTATAACCCCATCCATATACAGATTGAACAACCATGGAGACATGACACATCCTTGTTTCAATCCAACCTTCAAATGGAAAGATTCACTCAGTTTGCCATCCACACGCACTGCAGCCTTAGCACCCTCATACATACTCTTCACTGCCTTCAACAACTTCCCATCCACTCCATATATTCTTAATACCTTCCACAAACCTTGTCTATCCACCCTGTCATATGCTTTCTCCAGATCCATGAAGGCTGCATACAACTTCTTGCCCTTCTCTAGAAACTTTTCCACTACGGATCTAAGAATGAATATCTGGTCTACACAACCTCTTCCCTTCCTAAAACCTCCTTGTTCTTCTCCAACTAATTCCTCAGTAATTTCCCTAACTCTGTCATATTTTCAAAAATACCATTTCGTTGGGAAGTGATGATTTTAAGATTTATTAGTGCACTGAATGGCAGTTTTGGTGATCATGTTTCCCTGAAATAGTGGCCATATAATTTTTTTTTACCTGGACTGAGCCCCTTGAGTAATTTTATTAAATTTTTAGGTAGTTCATCAGACTGAAAAGGTATTAATTAAGAAACTACCTAGCTGTCGGTATTGGTAATGGATACCACTGATACTGGCCAACAGAGTAATTGGTATCGTTTCTAAATTTAACCTGAGACATCCCGTTGACGTACGGATACGTCACCACGTTTTGTCACAGTGACACCTAATGACGTATGCATACGTTTTGCATTGTGAGGTCTGTCATTTGCACATTTTTCAAGTTTCACGGGTGATTTTTGGTAGGCATATGTGGGACACCTTCCTCTACCTACTGTCAGGCGGAGATACTGCCTGGTCCCACCTGACCCCCCACCCCCCTGCACGCCATTTTCTTGGCAACACACCTGTTAGCAGTGACCTGGTTAGTAAAGATATGTTGCACCACGTCTCTCCAATGACGAAGTTCAAGGCGAAAGTGATTCCCGAGGTGGAGGACAAAGAAAGAAACAAGCCAGAAAAAGAAACAAGCAGAAGTGATGAGGCGGTAACATCATAAAGGAATGTGCCTTATGTTGATGGGTTTGGCAGGTGAACAACGCTTGTATCGCTTATATTATTGTGTGAAAAACAGTATACTCTTGTACTACATATAAATTCATACCAAATAAATACATATTTGCCTACTGTGAGTGGTTTGGAATAGTTATTCCTCAGAAGAAAACGTCTACTCTGGAGCCTGGCCTGATAGAACACGGTATGAAGGTGAGGGTACTGTTACCTGTACCAGTACAGTATTTCTAAACTCAAATGAGCACTTTCTCTCTGAATTTTTGATGTTTCTCTTAAAAAGCAGAGGTTTTAGCCAAAAAAAAGAAAATTTTCGAAAATCCGCCGGGATTGGAGAGGGTTATTGGTGAAAAATTTGCCGGGATGCGGTGGGTTAATAACTGGTATTGCCCATCACTAGTACAAATGTCGGAAAACTCATCCTTCTCCAACCGTTGGAGCTGGACAAAGAGCGGGGATGTGTGGCAATTGCCACTGAACACAGTCATGCCATGTCTCTACTGGCCAACCAGGCCATTTTGACCATTCGGTAGGGAGGCAGACAGCCATTTCTGCTCAGCTGGTGGGTTGTGTTCTTTTACCAGCCCGCAGCGCAGCTCGAGAGGGGGTCCAGGTGACTTTGACCATTTAGTAAGGAGGCAGGCAACCATTTCTGCTCAGCTGGTGAGTTACATTCTTTAACAGCGCATGGCTCGGCTCGAGAGGAGGACCCTGCGACTTTGACTGTTGAGTAGTGAGGTGGACAGCCATCACTGTTCAGCTTGTGGGATAAGGTCTGTATTTGTCGTTCACAGCCGTTACCTCTGAGTGATCCGGGAGGCTGGGGGACCGTTTGGTGTGGAGGTGGACGGCCATATTTGCTCAGCTTTTGGGTTAGGATCTGTATTATTCGCACGCACGTGGCCAGTAGCGTCTGAGTGATCTGGGTGGCCTGGAGTCTTTAGCTGTTCGATGAGGAGGTGGACGGCCATATTAGCTCAGCTTGTGAGTTAGCTATCAAGGCCCAGCAGTCCTCCTACATACCATACACCTCTGCGTGTCACCACGTCGGTGCCAACATCCACTGTCCATATTGAATACATGCTAGGGCTGTCTCATACAGGACTGGTGTATTGGTAGTAGTGGGGGTATTTTTACGACATGTCAGTGGGTCTCCTGGTTGATCAGTTAAGTCTGATTTAATGAAATTCAAATCATTAAACTGTTCCCTGCCTCAGCCGGGATTTGAACCTGGATCCGGTAGGACTGCAGGCCACCTCTCGACCGACTGAGCCACCACCTCCCCTGATGCTCAGCCAGAGAGGCTGGCCACCCACCAAACTGTTTTTTGAATTTGTAGGCTGCCCAACTGACAGTGTTGGAAATTTTATGTTCGGATACGGACAGATGAATTCGAATGCGGATATAATAGAGCCAAGGCGTAATGTTCAGATACGGAGCATGTCAGATAAGGAGCATTTGGATAATCGAGTGATCACTGTACATTTTAATAGCCTGTGTGCTTCACTGATGCAAGCAGTATGAACTATAAGATCTGAATATTGAGCAAGAGAATATGAAGATGCGGGGGGGGGGGGAGATGAGGGAATTCAGAGCTAAAGTTTTTTCATCATTAATTGAAACACAAGGTGGGAAATAAGTTGACATTTGATTTTTCTTCCTCATTGCATCTAAAGTGGAATGCAATTAAGTTTTCTAAAATTATGGGTGTTTTAAAAATTGACCATCATAAACTAGGACCTTGCCTACTCCTCCTTTCCCTCAATTGTAATATGGGTGTTAGAGGCAGTGAGAAAGGCAGTATGTCTTTCAAATCGGTTTTCCATATTTTAGTTCATCATAGTCGACTCTGTGTACAGGGTGGTAGCATATTTCATAGTGATGCAATAGGTCAATATAAATAGCCATTATTTTTGTTTCATATAAATTACATAAGTTTGCCTAAGTTTATATTAATGTTTTGTTTCTCCAGTTTGAAGTTGTATTTCCAGGTTTATCCAATATTTAATACTTATATGAAGAATGTTGTAATTTTTGTTATGTTCTTTATTTAAACTGTGAATTCATTTAATATTGAAATATAACCCACTGGTTGCAGTACCTAACATTTGTGGATATCAGCTTCTGTATTGCTATACTTAGCAAAGATAGACAGGCCAACAGATTTTGGGCATAGACTAAGCAGTTTGTTCCCTGTAGCCGTGCAATCCTTCATTGTGCACCAGATGGTGCCACACTTTTTGTCATCTCATTGTGTTAACATGGAGCCTGCACGTGGTGGTGCTGTGTACTCTGGATGGAGCTAAGCAGCTCTGTTGTCCACCCAGGAGCCAAACCTCCTCATATTTCCCTTTACCTTGCTGTAGGAAGGACCCTGTTCCAACCCTGGCGAGGTGCTGCCTACCACAAGGGAGTGCCATATCACAACATGGTGTATGTACTGTACGTACCTGTTGGATGACCCCACAGAAGCAGTTACTTACTGGAAGTTGACAGATCTGCTTGGCCTGACAAACAGTAAAGCAACAATAAATTTTTTACTGTTAATGTCTACAATCATCTCTTCTTAGGGAATACTGTACAAAGATAATAAGTCCTAGAATTTTCCACCCTGTCCTTAGGGAGTTGTAAATACTGTATAAGGCACTTTAATAAAGTGTGTTTGTAACAAAGAGATTGGAGTGCCTCAGATACTGACATAGGTAAAGATGTTCATGCACCACCCTGTACTGAAGACTAGTAAAGTTGCATTTCTCTGCTTAACCTTAAATATCTCCCCCCCCCCCCCCCCCCCCCCCCCCCCCCCACCACCACCACCCTGTACTGTAGACTGTTAATAAGGTTGTCTTGTCTTTGCCATACCAGTGTATAAAATAATCTCTTTCCCTCCCCCTCCCTTTGTTTTCCCCCTTAGATCCTAGGTATCTGCTTCGCCCAGAACCTCCGCGCCGACATCTATGCACAAAAGGCCAAATGGAACTGACGGTTGGCCCCTGCTGCGGTGTAGTGATCAGCCACCCCGCCGCACCCTAGCCTCCGCCACACCCACCGCCACATTTAGCTAGTCCAACATAGCTACCACATCCCACCACATTACCACCAGGATGCAGCCACCACCTAAACCCATTGAGACCGAGGATTTAATTCTTGCTGTCCATGATGTCTTATTTAGCATAGGAAAGCCTCCAGACTGGAGGAGTTAGATACAGCCTTGGTAAAGCCCTTAGAATATTAGATAGTGTGGCCAAAGGAGAGGATGGAGAATGAGGGACTGACCAGAAGAATGTGAATGAGGAGGAGGGGGAGAATGGAGATGAGATGGAGTGGAGAGGTATATGAAAGAAAGGGGCAAGAGTTGGAGGGAAAGTAGTCAAATGTCAGAGGACAGGGTGACATGGAGGTGATTTGTTTATGACCACCCATGACAAGATTTTGGGAATAGATAGATAGGTAGATGGGTAGAATATGAGATGCCTTTCCTATGTTGAATAAAATCATCAGACACCATAATCAACAAAATGAAAAGTACATTACTTGATGGAGGAGAGCATCGCACTGAACACCACCACTACATGTTGTCATCGTAAATAACACGTCTGATTGTATTTGGTTTGGATCATCACTGGCTAGTTGGATATGTAACTTAATACAGTGTCACAGGTGATGTAAAAAAGTTGATTCATCTTACTTTAGTGTCACAGGTATTGTAAAAAAGTTGATTCAGCTTACTGCAGTGTCACAGGTATTGTTTAAATGTTGATTCAGCTTACTACAGTGTCACAGGTATTGTAAAAAAGTTGATTCAGCTTACTGCAGTGTCACAGGTATTGTACAAATGTTGATTCAGCTTACTACGGTGGCACAGGTATTGTATAAAAGTTGATTCAGCTTATTGCAGTCACAAGTATTGTAAAACGGTTGATTGAGCTTAATAGTATCACAGGTATTAAAAAAGGATGATAGCCAGGCGTACATTATTTATTGTAAGTGATAGGGTCCCAAGACGAGGGTATTGTAGTTCATCTCCAAATATTCACCACAGCACATCTCTCAGGTTTTTATAGTGTCATAGGGTGGTATTGTAGTACAGTTAGGAAGCTCCATAACACCTCTCCCTTACCAATTTATTTCTGATTCTGCTTTGGTACTGTATTCTTGTGTGTGTTATTCATGGTATCCATGTTGATATTTAAAAGACATAAGAAGCAAACCAGGGGGTGTTAATGAGTAGTTAGGAAAATAAATCACTAAGGAAGAGGTGTTAGGGAGCCTCCTTGCCTGACATGAATATGGGCCAAAGTGTTACATCATTTACCATAGATGTTCCAGTCTTCTCTGAATTTCTCTCCATTTTCTTAATTATTCCAGTCTCCTTTGCATTTTTGTAATTTTTTCATTTTTGGGACAGTACTAAGGATTAATATATTTTTTTTTTTGTGGGGGGGGGTATGCTGGTATTTTGAAGTTACTATAATGATCTTTTTCTATTCTCCCCCCCCCACTCATTACTTAATGTTGGTATGAGGCATGCTTCTCCCCAGTAATCTTTTTTTTTTTTTTTTGCATTTGTGTTTTGTTATATTGTACAGTACATCCCCATTTTACAGTTAGGATGAATTTTTGAAAACTGATAATGAGTTAAATAGCAGGAATCAGGCATCACAGTAATTGTATAAACGAAAAATAAGTTGTGGAATGAAAAACGGTTCTAAATTTGAGATGAGTTTTGAGAATTGTAGGATGAGTTTTGAGAAGTGATCATGAATTGAATAGTAGAAAATCAGGAGTACAGTATTCGAATTAACACAGAATTAGTTGTAAACTGAAAATGGTTCTAAATTCTTATTGAATGTATAACTGAATGATGGTATACTGAGCAATCCTGTAACGAGGGTGTACTGTCTCTTTGTTATTCCTTAGTATCTTTTTATTTAATAACTTTTTTGAATGAATCGCTCATATTGTAGTGAAACTGTAATTAACAAATATCAGTACCTGTTGGTTGCAATAAGCCACTGCACTATTAGTTATATAGAAACCAAGTTACGAGTGTGGATTGCGATTTACAGTAAGTCCTCAGGGCATTTTTTGTTTATATATCTTGTGATGAAATTAAATCCATGGTACAGTATATTATAAAATAGATGCTTATTGAAGTTCCGTTGCTACCTTTGTAAAGCTGATGTACCAGTTTTCACATTTTACAGTACCCATTTTGTGAAAAGTTAGTGATATTTTGTAACACGTCCATGACATAGAATGAACTCCATGGAATAGTCTCTAAACGTGATTAATTTGATAAACAGAGAAAATGGAGGTTAGATAACAAACCCTTTTACCCATGGTGTCTTTGAAGATCCTGTACAGAGCAGCAGCATTAAAACAATAGGAAGTATTTCAAAAGTGCCATGTGTCCAAAAATCCTGATTCTGACCTTTATTGTCCTCACTTTTGGTGCATTAGAAGTATTCCATGGGGCTCCATGTATAATGAGGACTTACTGCATGTAGACTTTTGTGATTAGTATACACAAATGTTTCCTGACTAGCCATGACCAGTAGATCTAATTTTTTTTTCTTTACTAATGATGTATTCCTTTAAGTCATACCATTGTGACGTGACCTCCAGGTTTTATATATCTGTTGTTTGTAGGTGATTCATGCATTGTTTAATCTTTGTAATAAGCTGTGGTGAGTTTGTGGAGAATAAGTACAGCCTTTGGTTATCAGTATTATCCTCGTTTTATGCTGAATATGACAATCTTAACTTCTTAACCTGTGCACCACCAAAATTATTATGATGTCTTTTCCTTATGTAAATCTTGCTGCAGTATATCCAGACAGTTGAGAAACTTCAGTCACATGGGGTTAGATAATATAAGTGTTATCTGTTTGGTGTATAGAAGCTCTCTTAATTTAAATGTATTTGTGTAGTTGAAGCATAATATCATCATCATTTTTGTATCTTTTTTCCCCCACTGAATGATGGGATGAGGGTTAGCTGTAGCAAGATTAAAATAGGGTGTCATCATACTGTAGTGGTTAAGTTTTCAGCCATTAGTGTGAAGTTGATGGTAATATAGGTGCTATTGGTATGTCTCAACAGATGATGCTCTTTGAAGACAGACGAGTAACTTCGGTGTAAGGTGGCGCTCTTGGTGGAGTTGTGGGGGTGGGGTGAGGTGAGGGAGGGGCCACGGGAGTCAGTTCTCAAAGCTCTGTAACCCAGCTGAAAGAACTGAACCCAGGGGAGGGGAGGGGGAGATCCTTAACTGAACCTGTGTAATGCTCGTTCATCGCTGATCTCAGAAGACCAAACCGCAGCAGGAACGTATAGCCGCTGATCTGATGCTAATATTGTAAAGTAGGTCCAGTACCCTTTTTACTCTAACTTGACCTAGAATTGCCATGCTCCATTTTGAATTCTGTTACAACAGAATAGCAGTAGAGCACGATATCAGTCATGAAGAAGTGCTCTGGAAGGAATGTAGGGCTACAGCATTGTTATTTTTCTGCCATTGGGCTATGTGAAGTAAGCTGCAAAAGAACAAGAATCTGGACCAAATCAGAGTAAAACGAGTATAGTTCTCTTTCAGGTTTTGTGCCAATATATCATAACTTCTTTCATACAATTTTTACTGTAATTTTATTTGGGAGGGGGGGGGGAGACAAGCAGTTAGTTTAATAGGCACCAGTTGAACAGGAATGGGAAGTATTTCATGATTTATTGTGAACTGAAAATAATGTCAGAACAGGTTGTCATAAATAAGGTTTTACTGCAAGGGTCGGGGAACTTTTTACCCAAAAATTTATTTGAGTTAAATTAAATTACCCCCAGTCAAAAAAATCCCCTCCCTCCCCAGAAAAAAGAAGAAAAATGTCAGTAGTATGATGGCTAAGCAACAAATATCATGATACATGGTTTTACATGGTGTTCCCTAAATCTTACACCATTTATGTGAAAAATCAGTAATATACCGCATGCATTACCTCTCATACTGCACTCATTACCCCAAAAAATTTTAGATGCACCCCTTTTGGGGTAATTTACCCCTGTTCCCTGACCCCTAGTTTACTGTAAGACAAGTCTTAAGTATGGCACTTGTTAAATCATGTTTTTAAAGTCTTCAACATGCTTACATGCATCAGCCTTGGTCACCTAATAGCAGCTGTCCATGCTGCTCAGTCTCTGGCAGCCTCCCTTTTTAGTCCTTTATCCCTTAAGTCACACACTGTGACATCATCCCAGGTCTTTTTTTTTATCTGCATCTCACACTGCTACCTCTGACATTCACAGTTCTCACATTCTGCACCCAGTTGTCATCATCCATCCTTTCCACATGCCCAGACCATCTAAGTCTACCCCTCTTCATCATAACACCAGTACACTCCAGTCCTATCCTTCTCACCTCTTCAGTTGTTAACCTAGTCACCCAATGCCTCGCATTCAAGGGTTTGCTGCATATCCATCTAATCATTGTCGTTCTGTACGTTTGAGCCTATGAAGATCCTCTTCCTTTACTGCCGAAGTCTTACAGCCATACAGCATTAAACACCCAACGCACTCCACATATAAAGATCCCACAGCATGGAGGGAAAGCCCTCTCAGTATCAGGAGAAGCAACAGTTCCCTGAACTTCCTCCAACCACTTCTTACTCTAGGCATAGAGCTAGCTCCAGCTTCACCTCCAGCACATAATATGTCCCCCAAATAACAAACCTCTTTTACACACTAAAAAGACTCATTAGCAAGATCAGTTCTTTTACACCTCACAATCTTTAAATGCTCTCCCTGACACACTGCGCACATGAAATCAGCACTATTTCGCAGTCTAGCTCTTTTACCACTACATCTCATATGCACTCTCTTGTCACAAATACTGTATGAGATGGAATTACTACCTACATCCATGTGGCAAACCACACATGGCCACTATCCCTCTGCCTTGACAGTACTGCAAACAGCCTTAGATGTCATAACTTTTGTTTCATCTGCATTTACTCTCAAACCCTTGTGCCCCATTCTGTCTCTCCATTTTGTAAATCTTTCCTTCACCACTCTTTCATTTTCTGCTGTCAACACCAAGTCATCAGCGTAGAACATCTCCCGTGGGAGTCCATTTCTGAAGTCACAAGAGAGAGCTTCAAGCACCATGACAAACAGTTAGGGGCTCAAGACTGACCCCTGATGCATGCCATCTTTCATGGAAAACTCATCACTCATCTCCATTCATTCTCACTTGGGTGTGAACACCCACATACGTAGCCATAATCAGAAATATTGCCATTTCAAGTTTCATTGATACCTGTACTTAGAAAGCTGGTTTGTCAGTTCTGTCTATGTATAGCACTAGTTGTATGAAAAAGATGTGATATTTTGAAACATCCCTGACACGTAACAAGGACCGCACATGGTTGACCATGTTTTTTTTTTTATATGTGTAACTTTTTAAATGAAGTGCTAGATTGTTAGGTGCACAAACCATTTTTTCGGTATAAATAATGCTGGGATAATTCAGAGTGTGGCAGCTGAAGAAATCAAGGACCCATTGCCACTGGTATGCTTACTTGGTATTTACATTGATAGTTATACTCTCTTTACTCTAACTTGGCCTTAAATTGCTATCTCCCTCCTGAATGCTGAGCTGCAACAATAGATTGGCACAAGAATGTGGTGTAGCCACGAGGAAGTGCTGTGGAGAGGATGTAGAGCTGTAGCATTGTTTTCTTCTGCCACTGAGCCTTGTGAAATAAGCTGCTAATGGGTTAAATCTGGGCCATTTTAGAGTAAAATGAGTATGCATAGGATCCAGATGTGAGTTGGAGGTAATTAGGAAGTTTATTAAGATGAATTTTTGTTGAAGCGTTGTGATTTTTTTACATATAAACAAATGCTGAAAGCTGGCTGAAAGAAGTGGAACATTTTGGTTGATTATAAGATTTAAGGATGTTTATATAATTCAACTATTGTAATTTTATTCAAAGTAGTACTCATTGCGGCATGACACATTTCTTGACTCGTATGATATTATTTGTGTTATAACTGTCTGTAAATGTGACTCATATGATAAGTCTTTTGTCTTTAAATCTTTTTATATATACAGTATATATATATATATAATGACTACAGTAATGAGCTGTAAAAAATTGTCATATTGTAAGTTTTATACTGCTGTACATGTGTGATGTTTAAATAATGACCGAGTATTATTGTTGGAGGAGAGGGAACTCATCACGAGGTCAGAACCCACGCATATTAAACACGATCATTGACATGCTCAGCTGAGAACAGATTTTCAAGTTGCCATATATGCTCCTTTTTGAACCTGTAATTAAATATATTGGTTAACCCATTCAGTCTTGTGATATTTCTTTTGAGGCAGTACCATATGATTTTTTTCATATTACGGAGGACCTCTAGCCATATCAAAGGAGGAATGAAAACTCATATTCCTTATGTTTAGTAAGTCTCTCTTAAGCTGAATAAAATTGTTTGGAGAGAGCAGAAGAATATTGCATAATTGAATTGGAGGGGTTAACCATCTAGTAACCTGAGATACAGGTGGAATCTCAGTCAGTGATCTGTTAAGTAGAGCAGTTCAGAGAGGAAATTAACTATAGGTCTCAGCTTGATATCTTTGTAATTTACATTCCACATGTGTTAGTGTCCCAATAGGTAGGTGTTTCCCATCCAGAATATTCACTTGTATCATGTCCCAGTCTCTTCAGCCAGTGTCTTGCCAGTGGAAGGTGAAGTTTAGCACATGTACTTGTGTAAGAATGGAAGGATTGAAGGAAAATGGTGACTGTGTGAGAGTATGTTTGTGTGTTCAGAGTTAAGAGTAAACATGAGTAAATGTGTGAGTTTGTATCTTTTTCTGATGATAATTTTAGTGGTTTGCTGCTAGTCCCCTGCCATCATTACTTGGCTCGCTTGTCACAAACCAGATTACATACATGTATATATATAGCTATAAGGTATGGTACTAAAAATTTTGCTAACTATGCAGATGTTAGTGTATGATTTAGGTTATTATTTTTTATTACTAATAATGAAGCCAAAAATATGAATATTAAGTGATAATGAGTTGTTGCTCTAGTTTATTGTTTTGTGGATATTTGTGTTTTGATATTTTATGATGACTCATGCAGGTCAGTGTAGGAGGCATCAACTGCAGCTTTACCCTTAGGCCGGCTTTATATGTACTGTCACAATCAAAAGTTCACCAACATTTCTTTGCTGGCTGTGGCGATGGAATTTCTTACATGAAAAGTGATTATGTGATAACTAAATGAATGTTTAGGGAAGAGTGAAAAACGTTCTTGGAAGGTATTGTTTAAAAATATTTATGAAAAGTTTGTGAAGCACACACATACAGAAAGTGTTTATAAGAGGGAAGGCTACTCACTAATGTTGAGAGAGGAATGAGTAATATGGATGGAAAGTGTTGTTTGAAATATGTTAATGTGATAGCTACATGAAGCACACAACAAAAGAGTACATAAAGGAAGGGCACACACACACACACACACACACACACACACACACACACACACACAC
>JAGKTI010009754.1:0-17830 GCA_018397915.1 Birgus latro
CCACAAGGGTGAGCAATATTCAAGCTGAGAGCGCACATGACTCTTAGACTCTTAACAGTAATAACTAACTGCTCGTCAGTGAAGAAATTATAGACAATAATCAAAGTTGCTTTGAGGCGGCTTTAGCAAGTGGTCTGACATGAGAGGTCCAGCTGAGGGCATTGTTAAGTGAGACACCAAGAAATGCAATACTTATGGAGATCGGAATATTAGTAGCAATGAAGGTAATATAAGAATCTGGCAATATCAGTCTATTTGCAAACTGTATATATTTGGTTTTACTAGCATTGAATGAGACAACGGTGTTTTGTCCCCATTCACTGAATGTAGATAAGTCTTGATTTATGGAGATGGCTGTACTGAGTTGAGAGTTAGAGATATTAGACTTTGTAAATGGGTGTTTGAGTGTGAATGAACTGTGAAGTGTTGAGTCATCTGCATATGAACTGATAGTTTTTGATTTGACTGATTGAATATAATTAAAATCTGGCTATCGCAACTGGCAGGGTTATATGCCGCGGACAACAGGGTAAAAAAAAAAACGCAAGAAAAAAGATGTGCATTTTCAAAATATAGTTAATACCCATTTTTAGAAATAAAACACTAAAAATACCATAGTATAGAAAGAATCAATAACTTATAAATATTGAAGGAGGGCCGCCTTCTCAAGAAAACTAAAAACATCAATAAAATCGCTGGAGGCTCCACCAAGTATTCCAAGACAGACAATAGGCACCATCAGCCCCCTTATGTCTATGGAGGAATCTCTGACGTAGATCCTCGAAACTTGGACACTCGACTAGCAAGTGACGGACAGTAAGGCAATCACCACAGTACGGCTGAGTCCCACCACTCATCAAGAACCCATGTGTAAGCCGAGAGTGCCCAGTTTGAAGCCTGGTAATAGCCACGTCCAATCGTCGGGGCATGGAGTAGAGAACCCTCGGCACAGTCTCTTTTTGAAAAATTTCTTTTAGCTTATGAGCAACACCATCCCACTGTCTCTGCCAACACATACGAATCACATGTCGCAAGTTAGGTGTTACATCAGAAACGGGAACCGGGTAGTCGGTAGGTGGCCGTCAAGATGACACAGCTTTAGCAAGAGTATCTGCCTTTCCATTGCCAATCACGCCAACATGTGCAGGAACCCAACATAAATCTACAAAATGGCCACGACGACCAAGAAGAACAAGCCATTCTAAAATTGATAAAACCAGTCGATGGGATGCATTAAAAGACTCCAGTGTAGAGAAAGCACAATGGGAGTCACTAATAATCACAAAAGCAGATTGAGGGAGAGTAATAATAATTTGGATAGCAAATAAAATTGCGGTCAGTTCCACTGTATACACTGAAGAAATACCGGGAAGGCTATCCCCCTAGTGAAAGAAGGGAAGCCAACACCAAAGCCAACTCCAGTATCAGTCTTAGATCCATCAGTGTAGATGGGGATAGAACCCTCATGACTGGAGGCATGCTCTACAAAGAGAGAGAGGGACACCTGAGAGAGAAATAAGCCCTTTTTTTTGCCAACACTGGACCTACAGAATGTTACCCGAGGTAGAAGCCAGGAACCCACCCTCGGGATCCGATGCAGACAGACTGAAAGTCCTGGAACAGAGAGGGCTAACATAACAGATCGGACCCTGTAACCAAAGGGCTTCGGGACACTAGGATGGGAGTCACAAACAAATGACTTGGAATCCTGGGAAACAGTGGCACAAGAAACAGGGTCTGAAAGGCGATGAAGACGATACCAACATCTCACCATCAATGACTGGTGACGCAAATCCAAAGGGAGGGCATCAGCATCCACCAACAAACTCGAAATCGGGGATGCCCTGAATGCCCCAGTTGCCAATCGTACACCAGCATGATGCACAGCAACCAACAGCCGGAGACGGGCATCGGTTGCAGAGTAGTAGACCTCACGCCCATATTCAAGTCTTGATAGGATGAGAGATCTATGCAATAGGAGGAGGGTTTGATGATCAGCACCCCAAAAAATATATCTCAAAATCCTCGGAAGACTCAAAGCCTTAATACAAGTTGCATTCATAGAACGAATATGAGGAACACAGGTTAGCCATCTATCAAACAGAAGACCCCAAAACCGAGTCTCTTCCACACAGAATATCCATCGACCATAAAGATACAAGTCAGGGTCTGGGTAAACCCCCTGAAGACGACAGAAAAGCAAAGCCACTGTCTTTTGTAAGGAAAAAAGGAAGCCACGAGACTCAGCCCACTCAGAAATTCTATTAAGTGCCAGCTGCAACTTCCTTTCTATCAGGGACATCCTAGATGCAGTGAAAGATATTGAGAGGTCATCTATGTATAACAAGCCTCGCACACCATCGGGAAGTACACTTATTACACTGCTGATGGCCACGCAAACAGAGTAACACTAAGGATACTCCCCTGTGGTACTCCATCTTCAAGTGCATGAGCATTAGAAAGCACTCCTTCCACTTGGACCCTTAAAAAACAATTAGATAAAAAATGCTGAATAAAAATAGGCAAGTGCCCACGAAGACCAAACTCATGAAGTGAAAGTAAAATGCCATGATGCCAGGCCGTGTCGTATGCTTTGTCCACATCGAAGAAAACAGTAACTTGGTGTTGGTTAGTGTAGAAAGCCTCACAGACGGAAGATTCCAAGGACAGTAAGGCATCATTTGTAGATTGCATTATATGAAAGCCATACTGGACCAGTTATAAGTAATTGCCCCTCTCCAAAAACCATATGAGTTGGCCATTTACCATCTTCTCCAACACCTTGCAAACACAAGAGGTCAGAGAGATGGGACGATAATATGTAGCCTGCAGATAATCCTTGCCAGGCTTAGGGATGGGGATAACTACAGCAACACCCCAAGAAGATGGAAACTCGCCATTACACCAAATTCTGTTGTATAGCACCAGTAAAAAGGATATGGATTCATCAGACATATTACATAGAAAGGCATATGGAATATCATCAAAGCCAGGAGATGAGTCTTGACACTGTGACAAAGCTGCCCAAAGCTCAGAAACAGAAAAGAGTAAGTTGTAAGACTCTCCCCCAGAAGATGTGAAGCTGAGGTTACAGGCTTCCAAGTGCCGACGATGCATGCTGAAGGAGAATCCGTGTCCTTTTTAGACACAGCAGCAAAATGCTGGACAAATGCTTCAGCAACAGCAAAAGGGCCAGTTACAGTCCCATTAGCATCAGATAAAACAGGAAGGGAAGGAACAGAAAATTTGCCAGAAATCTTTCTGACATGGTTCCACACTTGGGTGAGAAAAGTCCTCCAGTTAAGGGAGGAAACGTACTCCCGCCATGAAGCACGTCTGACCTCCTTCAACACGCGACGTGCATGAGCATGCGCCCTCCGAAAAGCCATCAAATATTGAATATCTCCACGATGGCGGTGAAGCCTACAGAAGGCGACCCATTTGGCTCTCACTGCAGATGTGCATTCAGGGGTCCACCAGGGAACCGGAATTTTGGAAATCGACCAGAAGTCTTGGGAATAGACAAAAGAGCTGCTGAGTGCATTACACCAGTTATATATCCCACTGCCTCATCAGCACTACGAAAACTGTCCACAGTGAGGACAGTGTAACATAATTCCCTGAAGAGTGGCCAGTTTGCCTTATCCAGGCACCAGCGAGGAAGATGACAATGTGGCTCACACTCAGCAGAAGTTAAAAGAATTGGGAAGTGATCACTGCCATGCAAATCTGGCAACACACCCCACTTATAATCCAAAATAGCAGTAACTGAACACAGAGACAAATCAATGGCTGTGAAAACAATAGGCTGACTATGAAAGTATGTCATTTTCCCTGAATTCAACACCCGCAACTCCTCATCCTCCACCAAAGAAGCCAGCATAGCACCTATAGTGTTGATCATACTGTCACCCCACAGTGGATGACAACCATTCAGATCACCCAGTAAAAGAAAGGGGGATGGAAGGTCACGAACAAGGCGAACAAGATCTGTCTTCTCACCAGAAGCACATGGAGGAAGATGGAGACTACACAATGTATATGACGGCGAAGGAAAATCTGTACGGCAACAGCCTAAAATGGAGCTGAAATACTCACACAAGTGAATGGGACATCACAGCAAACTAGGAGAGCAGCACCACCATGATGTCCTTGGCAAGGAAGTGGATCAGAATAAAATACGTGGTAACCAGGAGGACTGGAAGGAGTAGCATCCCCAACCATGGTCTCCTGGATGCATATACGTACTGGGGAATAGCAGACAATAAGACAACACAATTCCTCCCAACTATCACGTAAGCCACGACAATTCCATTGAATTATAGATCCCATAATGGAGTGGTATTATATCAGGTTACTTCCAGTACCAGAGTTCTTGACACTGGGAACCTTAAGGGCGAGACAACCTTGCCCCCCCAGCAGGTTTGGACTGATGCTTATGAGAGCCCTTTGGAGGAGCCTGCCCAGCATCAGAAACCCGCACCCTCTGTCTAGCATCCGAATGTAAACGTGAGGACGAAGTCAGTTTTTCCACACTATTTCTTGGAGGGGGCATACCAGTTTGTTTGGAAGGTGGCTTGGTGGCTAAATTTATAGGTGTAGGATGGCCAGTGCCCCCACCAGGAGCCCCAGAAGTGGAAGTAGAGTCTACAGGACTTGAATCATTTGAGGAGGCAATCCCATGCTTCAGATCTGGAGCACCTATGAGCTGTCCAATGACATCCCCAGGCGGGGACGGGACCAGAGTGGAGCCATCGGCTTCGGATGTCACTTGGCTAGATCTCTCTGCCTGCTGGGCAGAGAGAACAGGAGGGGTGTCGACAGAAGTGTCTACAACAGATACCTTGGGTGGCTGGTCTTCATTTTCAGAGGACTCCGACGAACAACGGTGACTTTTGCCAGGGACAGATGAAGGCTGATGCATACTGGTTAAGGCGGGAGAAGAAGTCCGGTCTACGTGGACATCTGCCCCCACCACAGAAGTGTGCAGGTCGTCAGCCACCGAAGTGGGGGCGGAAACAGTCGGAGTACCGGTAGGGCAAACATCATTCTCTCCAGCAGTACTAACCATGGGGACAGCATTTTGCTTATCACGAATTGAAGGAGCGGGTACTGGAGTATGATGAGGTTGCCTCCAAGATACAAGGCGGTGCATTGACACTCCAGCAAGGACAGCAGGTTAAGTAACTCCGGGCTGGAAAAAGCGAGTCTGGGCTCGCTTCTTAGCCTCAGGAAACGACACTCTCTCAGTTGTTTGAATAGTCAAAATTTCCTTTTCTAGCCAGTAGCGTGGGCAGATTTTAGAATTTACTGCATGGGGACCCCCAGAGTGATAACATTTATGGGGCCCTGGAGAGTCAGTGGTATGACAGGAAGGCCAGCCTGTGCACAGCGGCAAAAGCGGCTAACATGGCCATAACACTGACAGTGAAAACACCACTTAGGGGTTGGCACATATGGCTTCACTGGAATTGACAGCCAAGCAAGTTTCACTGACACAGGCAAAGTTAACCTATTAAAGGTCAGGAACAAGGTCGGAGTAGGAGTCAGGACACCATCTATTTTCTTTTGAAGACGGTCAACTTTGACCACACCATATGATTGCAGTTTTTCTAACAACCTTGCCTCCGGATATCGGAGTAAGTCACGGGAATAAACAACTCCCTTACATCTGCTAAATGTAGCATGTGGGACACAACTGATATCAGATCCAGAGTCGGACTTCAGAGCCATTAGGCAGGAGCTCTCTTCTGGGGAAGACACCTAAACCAGAATGCTTCCATCCCCCTGTGATGATATTTTGGGTTCCCTCCCACATGTAGACACTATGTGTTGGTGAAGATGAAAAATATCGGTATCCAAGATTGACTGCCCAGCAGATGATTTCAAGACAATGTACTTCACAAATATTGCAGGCTCAGACTCTTTTAGGCCTAGCCCCACAGCCGCAGCAACCTTTCGCGACTGCCTCCCAGTCCCATCTGATCACTGGGGCAGAGGAGGATGACCGCCAGAGGTCTGGAAAGGTTCCAGAGTGACAATAAGTGATGTGGAGTCCTATGTATGGTTGGGGACATATCCTGTGTCGTCAACATGAGTTTTTTTTTTTTTTTTAAAGAATTCATTAACCCCTAAATAGCGGGGTCGTGTGAGGTGGTCCTGGCACTTCCAGCTGGTGCTAATTCGCGCTCTTTTTTATTTTTTAATATATTGGCCAAAAACTAGCCTGAGTGATATAAATAGCACGGCCCACGGCTCGAGCCATCACCACCAAGCGTCATGAAAGTGACGGCCTGCGGTTAAGTGGTTAATACAAGAACATAAACTTCATTCCAACACCCCTCCACCCACCATGGAGCCCAACAAAGGGAGGTCTTATGCCAGGGACAACACCACTGGCGACCCCAGAGGTAGCAGAAGAGTATACGCGGGTAACCACTGGGAAACCTGGGCAAGGGTGACTCCAGGACGATAGGAGCAACCAGGCCACCCAGTGCCAACTTGACCCTAGCCAATGCATGACCAGCTGATTGACTTGGTCGGGCCCAACCAGGCCGCATGTCAAGACAGAATAAGAGACCAAAGAGGTGCATTGCTAACTGCAGGCTGCACCGTGCAGCATCACTCAGCCCCCAGAACTCCCGTATCCAAGTATTATGGGACGCAACGCACTGCAAACACGTGGGGAGGCAACACTCCTGCCCTAGATGGCAAATGGGCATTGACTAATATCACAAGCAGGCCTCCTCCAACAGGGATGTAGGGGATGCTAGTTCCACGAGGCCGACAAATGCCGAGCCCTGCAAAGGTAGGCATGCCTCCAAAGTAGGTGGCACCGCCAACCACGCTTCAAGCTCCGCCACCACGTCAATGTGATCCCCTACAATGGGGTTTGAATTGATGGGATTGTGGATGACAGATAAGTGATCATTAATATGAACCAGGAACAGAGTTTGTGCTAGAACTGATCCCTGTGGCACGCCAGTGTTAATTAGGCAGAAATTAGAATATACACCTTCTGCTTTTACTCTTATTTATCTGTCGCTGAGATATGAGGAAAGCAGAGAAGACGTTAGTCCACAGCAAGGGAGTTACGAAAGGAGGGAACGGTACCATACTTTGTTGAAAGCTTTAGAATTATCAAGAGCTACTGCATGAGTTTCTCCATGTAGGTCGATTTATTGATTGATTGATATTAATCCAAGTGACATTACTAGTCAATGCTATACACTACACCATTTCGCCGCAGGTTACCACACGGGCCATAAGTGCTAGTGACAGCGGAGGAGTTAGTGGCACACCTGACATTTCCAGTAGATAATCCCACGACACCAGAGGGCAAGCGTCTCATCCTCGAGGGGGGCAGCGGAGAACATTATGGAGATGCTGTCCACAATCATGAACCTCACTTGGACTATTAATGAACATTTCGAGGAGGCGGTGGCTGAGTGGGTTGACAGGCGGCCTGCAGTCCTAATGGACCCAGGTTCGAATTCCGGCTGGTGCAAGGAACAGTTTAAGGATTCGAATTTCATATAAGCAGACTTTCCTGATCTACCAGAGACCCGCCGACATGTCGTTAAAATACCCCCGCTAATACCAATACACCAGTCTTGTATGAGACAGTCCTAGCATGTATTCAATATGAACGGTGGGTGTTAGCACCGAAGTGGTGACATGTGAAGGTGTGTAAGAGGATTACTGGGTCTTCGGATAGGCTACTGCCTCCAAGAAATAGGCCTTCAAGCCTTTGCCCAGAGTCGGACACATAAAAAAAAAAAATTGTTTTAACCCTTACACTGCGGGGTTGTTGGAGGTTTTCCAAGCCATTCCCGCGTGGATATTCGCGCTCTGACTGACTTTTTAAAAATATTTGCCAAAAATCAGTTATCAGTCCTAGAAAATTATAATTAAATATGCTTATGGCATATACCTTCTGCTTTCTCCTGGGATGTTTTTTTTTTTAGCACTCGTCGACTACCGTAGGACTTGTGGAGACTTTTGAAGTTTGGTAACTAAGTCTCCACTTAACACTTCCCGACATCCCCTAATCTGAATACCACTGCCAGAAATTATCACTAAAAACACTATTCAGTGATTTCCAAGTAGTTTGGAATCCATACTAAAAAATAAAAAAAACTGTGAAAGCAATGTAAAATACGACCGCGTACTAGTCTCCCACTCCCGCTAATTCGCGCTGGTGTTCTGTCATTTCTTACTCAAATACCCACTCACACTTTATTATTTCTAGTACTTTATTACACTTGTATATATCTACAGTCCTTTACCGCTTCCCACACGATGTTTAGTAGGGGTAGAGGTCACAGGGCCTTTTATAATGGGCGTAAAAGCGGCAGAAATGGACGGTCGTCACTTCACCGAGAAGGACGAGCGCAAACTGGCTGTATCTGTAGCAGAGTTGAAAATGTCATCTACTAATGTATATGCTGAGAAATAAGTCGTAGGAAATCTAGACAATACATATCAATTAGGTAGTTCCAGGTGAATATAAATATAACTCAGGCTTCTCCCTTCCTTTCTTATATACATTTATATTATGAGAGTAGCTCATACGGCATATTTCACGGGAAAAAAAAGCATGGGAAATTAGTGAACGAGTGCAGGTTGGATGTTGCTAAGTAATAAATAGCCAATTACAGGTGTATGGCACTATCAATTACCGTATTTTTATATACATATATATATTATTTTGTGTAAGAATATGGCATAGGGCTCATTTCAATGGATGAAAGCAGTGGAAAAATCCGGGGAAGATTTACTTAGCACAGAGCGGATGAGCAGACATCACGAGAGGGTAATGGAGGGAGGGTAGGGAGGGGAGACTAGAATGGGGGAAAATGGCTAAATTGTCAACAATGGATGGGAATACTGATGACATTAGCAGCTCTGACTATTGTTGGACATTGGCAGTGCTGATAGATGATACAAGTCACCAAGTGAAAGCCTGGGGGAATTAAAAATAACGCAGTCACCCAAGTGACGACCCACGGTGTAGAGGTTAATACGCTCAATGTCTGGCTGATAATATTTGGGTTTGATAAATAAATGCTGGTTGATTGCACAACTTCCCCTAAGTTACAAAAATAAAATATGAATGTGAACATTCCCTCTCGTCTTATTTTTTGCTGTGAAAGAGTTAACATTATTATTAACCCATCCAGTCCCATCTGGTTTTTTACCCAGCCTACCCCCAGATCCCGACCAATTTTTGACTTTTTTTTTTTGGCTGAAACCTTCGCTTTTGGTGAGAAACATCGAAAATTCATAGAGAAATCGCGATCCTGAGATAAAAAAAAATATTGATACTGGTGTCACGCAACCTTACGTTTTCCTTCTTTTTCAGGGTACCTGGCTAAAGAAAACGAACTATGGAATGGTTAACTAATTCAAGCCACTTTAAATTACGTATTTATTTCATTTATTTGGTACAAATTTATGTGTAGTACAAGTCTATATTGGTTTTCACACAATAATATAGGCGTTTTTAAACAAAGTTCACTCACTCAAAACCCCAGTATATGGCACCTTCCTTTACAACATTACCACCTCATCACTTCTGTTTGTTTCTACCTCTAGTTTCTTTGTTTCTTTGTCCTTCACCTCAGGGATCACTTCCACCGTGAATTTCATCATTGGAGAGACCATGGGGCAACATACCTTTACTGGTTAGGTTACTGCTAACAGGGGATTTGCCCAGTACGGGGGGGAGGGGGGGAAGGTGGGGTTGGGTGGGTTCAGGCAGTATCCCCGCTTGACAGCAGGTAGAGGAAGGTCTCTCTCATATGCCTACCAAAAATCACACGCGAATGTTGAAAAATGTGCACACAATGGGCCTTGCAACTGCATGACGCACGATGCACGTTGGGTCTGTCCGCGGAAAAAGTAGCGACGTGCATCGTACGTCGGTGGGACTCGGCAGGTTAAAGGTGGTTAAAGGTGCTTAAATCACGTCCCTTCGACAGATACGCGTACGTGAGATCTGACGGGACTTTGAGCTTACTGGAGAGCGACGGGAATTGGACATGCATGATGGGACTCATTACGCGTGAGATCAGTTCTATAGTTCGTTTACCTCAATTTAGCTCAGATTTTCATCTTTCTGTACATTATACTATGAAGCTCTTTTGCGGAAAAAGACAATGTCATCCATTCCCTCCTTTCCGTAAGACTGCTCCATCACTTGCGTCCATTTCTAATGCTAATCTGTTATTGCAGCAACCTTCTCAATATAGAACAACAATTTTGGGCCAAGTTAGAAGAGTATATATAGCACCTGTGAACCGAATATTCTTTAGTTTAGGGGACGTAGTAGTGCCTTTTTTTTCACCAATAAATTTTGAAAATCTCTTTTTAACATTATTTTTTGCTACGCCTTTTTTCTACTTGTTGTCACTAAAACTAGTTTCTGTTGCCCTGCAATTTATATTATTTAATTATTTTTTTTTTTATCAAGCAGCAGTAACTCAGGTAGATTCCAAAGTATAATTATCCTCTTACTGCTCTAAATATTGTACGGTAGTTGTATTTTCGCGTACATTAAGTTTGATCCTCATGTATCGCATATACTCGTACATCATCTGAACAAACTTTTTTTTTTTGGGGGGGGGGGCAGTTTTCCTTTCAAATATTGAGCTCGCTGACAATTTCTCTTGAAATAACAAGTCGTGATCAACACAGTAAATATTCTTGGAATATATCCCAACATAGGTTATTCTACTTTTCTTTATCATCTTTTACAAAAACATATTTCAAGAAGTGTTTTTTTTTTCCCGGACCATTTTTCATGGATATAACCAGAAGGCAGTGGATAGAATGCTCTCCATTTATGGGAAATTATCTAATTCATCCTGCCCGAGGTCGACCTTAGGTGGACCCATGCTGCTTCCTGTTGCCTCTTAGACCAAAGGTTTGGGTGGCTGTGCTGACATCACTGTTGGCAGTATGCACTGTGATGCAGCTTCTGACTTTCTGCCTTCCCACTCATATCGAACAACCACGCATGAGAGATGCCAACACCTTCAATTGGGTGCGAGTTCTTTTCCAAGAAGGTAACTAGTGTTTGCCATGTTGTAGTTATCTCTGAGTAATTTTAGATTAACTTTGGAGGGATTCTGATACATTAGATTATGTTGGAACGGCTGAGTTAATGGAGCCTACCTCTGTGAGAATACCAAAAGACCCAATTGTTTCGCCCGCAGTTCATAGCCAGGAGACGTGAGCTTTCTTCTGGGGAGGAAACCTCAATTAGGAGGCTACCATCTCTTTGGGTATAAATAACTGGTTCACGGCTACAGGCTTGCACAATGTCACGGTGCAAATTGAATATGTCTGTATCCAGCACTGAACCACCTGCAAAGGGTTTCAGTACTAGATACTTAATGGATTTTTCCTACATCACGTCTTCTGGGCCAAACTTTAGAGCTAAACCATCCCAGGTGAACGCTAGGGCAGAGGAGGGAATTCGTCAGAGGCCTGAAAAGGTTCCATAGTGGCAATAAGGGAGGTACCTCCTGAAGATTGTCCGAGGACAGATGCCGTGTCGTCAAAAGATACATTTTGAAGTGTAGCCATGAATGACTCAAAACAACTTCATTCCCCCACCCCTCCACCAACCACGGGTCATATGCCAGGGATAACACCACTCGCGACCCCAAAGGTAGCGGGAGAGGATATGCGGGTAACCAATGGGGGACCCGGACAAGGGTGACTCAATTATGATAGGAGCCACCAGGTCCCCCAGTACCCACATGACCCTAGCCAACGCAAGACCAGCCGATTGACCTGGTCGGGCCCAACCAGGCCGCCCATCTAGCTAGGATAAGGGATCAAAGGGGTATATTGCTAGCTGCAGGGTGCGCAGCATCGCTTAACCCCCAGGACTCCGGTCTCCCAGCATGACGGGACGCCACGGACGCCAAACACGTGGGGAGGCAACAGTCCCGTCCTAGATGGCAAGTGTGCAGGGACTAACATCACCAGCAGTCCTCTTCCACCAGTGATATAGGGGTTGTTTGGTCCACATGGCTGACAAATGCGAACCCTACAAAGCTAGGCATGCCTCCAAAGTAGGTGGCACAACCAAGCACGCTTCAAGCGTGTAAGGCTAGATGAATCGTTAAGGCTATACAGTACAAGAATGTTTTAATAGCGCTTTTATAGACATACATTAGTGACGTCATAAGAACTGATTACGCATGATAATGGGGTATTATTAGTTTATTACAGTGATGAACGTAATACTACCCTACTTCCCGCATTATCTATTTTCAGGGCATGTTTGCGGTTCTTGGGTATGGGTTCACAGTGGCTGTGGTTGTGCTGGTTATGGAGCAGGTGTGTGGTGGTGCTGATGAGGGAGCTGGTGTGTGGAGGAGCCACTTGGGGCCAAAAGGGTCAGGTGGCCACCACCTAAGACACACAAAACTATCAGCATCACTGACCACACAGATCACCGTTGCTCACAGCGCTCTTCACATGAATTACTTAATTCATTTTATGTTTGTTATGGAGAGCAGTACATTCCATCGAATTAAATGAATGCATAAATAATTTAGAATTATATATAAAATTATGCAAATGGCAATATATAACAGTTGCTTCCAGAATCACTCACAGCAGTGTATTCTCATGGGTATCACTGTTACGGTTTGTGTAAGAACATATATTAATAAATTTTAGGAGTTAACTGGATTTTTTCTCATAATCTACTGCCTATAGAATAAACTTAGAGACCAAAGCGTACACATGCAACAACATTATATTCTGCGTGACAGTATCTTCTATCGATGGTAGCCGTATGTAGTCGCACTTGTCTATCTGTGTCTGTTTCTCCAGGGAATTATATAACACTAATGGGAGGATCAACATGAAAATTTGTGGACATGTCCCTAGTAACCCCGATGATCAATTTGTTTTAGTTGATCTGTCTAGTTGATCACTTGGAGCAGGTAAATTGTCATGTGATAGTGACAGGGGAGGGGGAGGTGTTCACTGACTTAGGTGGTGAGAGAGGAGTGGGGGTGTTTACTTGGCGGTGCAGTGAGAGGGGAGGGGAAGGTTGTCACTGGTTGGTGGAGTGAGAGGGGAGGGGAAGGTGTTCACTGTTTATATAAGGACCCCAGGAGGCCCGTCAGCACTCAGAGCTCAGTTGTTGCTCCATCCTATTAGAGATCATATTCCAGTCTCACCTTCCCCAACATTTGATCGTGAGTCATGTGGCACTGTGTTGCTGTTAGTCATATGGTACCGTGTTAGCCATATTGTGCAGTGTGGGTGTTAGTGATATTGTACCGTGTTAATGTTAGTTATATAGTACAGTGTTGCTTTCGGTGATATTACATCGTGTTGCTGTGAGTGATATTGCATCGTGTTGCTGTAAGTGATATTGTACTGGGGTGCTGTTAGTGACATCTTACCATACTGTTATTAGTCATATGGTACCCTGTTGTTATTAGTTATGATGTAACGCGATCGTGTTAGTCATGTTGTACCCTTACAGACCGAGCAAGTTATCTTTATCGCGGAGACGTTTATTTATTGATAATCCTTTCCCACCTTATACTGACAGCTGTAGTTCAAGATAGTTTTCAGCTTTTTAATATTCTCTAATGCACAAGTAACAGTCACAAACATGAAGGCACAGCGATCGTCACAACCAACCTCTCTGACCGAACGAAACATCTTTGAGCGAAGGTAATTAGTATCGGTTAAATTATGACAACAGTTATAGATAAAGAAATTTTCGATGTTTTTGGTGTCTCAGATTACTAAATTTCAGACGGCATGAACACACACCCAATACATCTCTGCCAACAGAAAAATTAGCAAAAAAATCTGCCAGCTCACAACAACGGTGTCTTTTGGTTTAAAACTAGTCTATGGCATTTTTGTGTTGCTTTCAGACTTGTTTTAATTGTTCTAAAACCCATTTTAGTTTTCACACTTCACTTTAAGAGAGGACTGCTTTATACTTACATTTCTTGTTTATAATTTGTTTGTTGTTAAATAACGTGTTTGTTTTATAAGGCCTCGCTTGCCTTTCTCTAGTTTTTGTTCTTCCTTAGACATACTTTCCTTGCTTAGGCAGTTGTGGGGAGTAGTACATTTCTCCAAAGAGTAAGTGATGTTTGTGGTCCCATTGGATGATTTTCCTTTCATAACCCATAACACAGAGCCTGAAAGAGTGGGACAAAAGAGCCGCTTATGCCAGCTAACATGTCTCTAAGTACCAACCATTCTCTTGCTTAGATATTTGTTTCTGTTGCCTAGAAGTTCGTTTCTCTTCCTCTGGGGTTGTTTCTGTTGCTTGGATTTTTTTTTCTGTTGCTTATAGGTTTGTTCCTGTTATTTGATTATTTATTTCTGTTGCCCAGAAATTTGATTCAGTTGCTTTGAGGCTTGTTTCCCTTACCTAGAGCTTTCTTTCTGTTGCTTTGAGGTTTGTTTCTTTTGCTTATTTTCTGTGTTGCCTAGAGAATTGTTTTCGTTGCTTAAAGACTTGTATAAGGACTTGTTACTGGAGTTTCTTGACCAGTTTCAATCTACTCTTGTTGTTTATAACCTATTTTTTTTTTTTTTTTGCTCATTCTTCATTAACCTGTTACAGTTTCCGACATCTTTCACTGAGTGGAGAGATTACTAGGTTGCTTTGTGAGGCGTTCTCGGGATATGAAACAGAGAATCAGTGAAGTTCTTGGCACAGTCCATCCTAGGCAGGCTCCAAGTTACGATCCATATGGCAGACTTTTTATTTTTTTTTATTTTTTTTTTTATCGATGGACCTCGTTACAACAAAATTATTATGGATTCAAAAAAACTTCCGAACAGTGTCAAAGAATGAAAGATATTACTCGCCTTTTGTCGTCAAGTACTCAAAATTTACTACCAGTATCCAAACTTGCCTCACAATATCCAAAGATAGTCCAGGATTCTTATATACTGTCCCTACATTTAGAAGGTATTTATCCCACATGAGATTTTACGAACTAAATGAGATTTATAAACAGCATTCATCAAACAGTTTACTAATAACACGATAATAAAATATCCAGTAGCAACAGGAATGCAGTGAATGTCACGTTTGCAAAAGACTTAAACAAAAATAACTACAAATCGTCCGTCCTACATATGATGCAAAGTAACCAGGAGGACAAAGTTCTATTTTATATTTAATTGTTAAATATCTCTCTTAGACAGAACATGGAAACACAGCGGCCCTCACGCCCAACCTCCCTGACAGAACGCAACAATTTCATCTGCTTGTGGGTGGGGGGCCTGTCAGCTCGTGCCATAGCTTGTGTAACGGGGTTCACCGTCACCACTGTCTGCAGGTGGCTCAGGCGGTGGAAGCAGGAGGGACACGTTGAGAACAGGCGTAGCACTGGCCGACCTAGTAAAGGAAAACATTGCAAAATATTCTACAGCCGTATTAAAGCGTTCCATCCTATACCATTGCACAATGTTGAGTTATATTTGTCTGAAATGACTCTCAGAGCAATACAAACACATTTCCATTATCACTATGAGTATACTAAATTCCCTGATGTGTACAAGTATGACTGAGTTTCACATAAAAATAAGGTTGAAGTACTCAAAATCAACTTCATTCAAAGTAATATTGCAAACTCCTTCAGTTTAAAAGCGTTCTCTGCTATTCCAAACAGATGCTACCCAGACAGGTTCTTTATATATAACAGCCGAGTGAAGTGGCCCTACGTATCAACATTATAAATTCCCAGCGCATTGCCTGATATAGTTTCCTTGTCATTCGTAGAGAAAATCTAGCAAGAACCAAGGAAACTATAAAGTTCCCTTTAATATAAGATCATCTGCGTATCTCTTGAAACGGGAAAAAGCAGAAAAGTGCGATGTCTGTGCTAAATATTGTTTCTGTTACCCAAAGCTGAGCAGAACAAACAGATGAATGAAGTGAGGTAAGAGATGCGCGATCTCATTTGTGCTCGAAGTTAAATGAGCTCTCACATAAATGAGCATTTACATCCCAAAGCCACCATTACGTTGAGATTTTCAAGACACCTCGTATTTAATAAGAACATGGCATAATATTTTCAACAGACATTTAAGATTTATTTTATACTGAAAAGCTATTGTCTATCTCTTTCAGAACGATAATGTATGTTGTCCTAGGTTAGAAAGATTAAGTACAATCTGTATTTTATGTGTCATACCAAACGTTGTTGTACAAGTTTGTTTTCCCCCTCGAAAAATTGTTCTTACGGGTTTAAGACTTGCCTGTGCTTCTTCATAAGGTGATAAAATAACAATTTTCTGTGCTTGGCTAGAATGTTTAACCAGGCTCTCTCACCTGCTTCTTATTTAAAAGGTTTTCCTTACGAAAATGATTTAATATAAACGAAATTAAAGGAATGAATACGTATTTCTAAACAGTGTAAGTATTTTTGTTGCATAAAGGTATAGGACTAACATGCATTGGTATATATATATTAATGTGCAATCACAGTCATAATAAAAATGCAACGTTGAATAAAGTCCATTTTCCTTCGAATATCATGTCATGAAGCTTATCAGACACCATGATGTATGTGTTGATAACAGTCGAGGGAAGTCAGTTTCGTTTGACAATTTTGTGGTTTTAGATAAACGTGTATTCTGGGAAAAAACTAAGTAACTTTCTATATCCAGAAAATGTACATCAACACGGAAAATATAACGATGAACTTGCATAAACCACAGATTGATTTTGCTTATGTCCATTATTCCTAATGTAATATATATAATTTGAGTTACGAGGCTTGTGTAGACCAGATATTCATTCTAAGATCCTTAGTGGAAAAGTTTCTAGAGAAGGGAAAGAAGTTGTATGCAGCCTTCATGGATCTGGAGAAAGCATATGGCAGGGTGGATAGACAAGGATTGTGGAAAGTATTAAGAATATATGGAGTGGATGGGAAGTTGTTGATTGCAGTGAAGAGTATGTATAAGGGTGCTAATCTGCAGTGCGTGTGGATGGCAAACTGAGTAAATCTTTCCATTTGAAGGTTGGATTGAAACTAGGATGTGTCATGTCCCCATGGTTGTTCAATCCGTACATGGATGGGGTTATAAAAGAGTTACAAGGTCGGGCAGCGGATGTTGGAGCGGCCCTAGTGAGAGAGGGCAGTGTTTGGAAACTCCCTGTACTGTTGTTTGCAGATGATACTGTGTTGTTGAGCGAAGACGAAGGGGAGCTGCAAGGTTTGGTAGATGAGACTGGGAGAGTGTGTAAGAAACGGAATCTAAAGGTGAATGTAGGGAAGAGAAAAGTGATGGTCTTCGAGGGAAGTGAAGCCAATGAATGTACAGTAAGATTGGATGGGGAGGATATGGAGAATGTGAGTGCATTCAAGTACTTGGGTAGTGTGATGAGTAAGGATGGAAGTCTGGAGGGTGAAGTGCTTGAAAGGGTGCAGAAGGGAAGTTGCTGGTTCGTTGAAAGCAGTGATAAGAAACAGGGAGGTGAGCATGGAAGTGAAAAAGTTGTTACATGACAGTATTTTGATACCAACTCTAACATATGGAAGTGTTGCTTGGACCCTGTTGGAAGGACAGAAGTCAAGAGTGAGAGCAGTGGAAATGAGTTATTTGAGAGGAGCATGTGGAGTCACATGGAGAGACAGACTAACAAATGAGGAAGTGAAGGAGCGCTGTGGTATGGTTGTGGATGTGATAGGAAGCGTTAGGAGAAACACGTTAAGGTGGTTTGGGCATGTGAAGAGGATGGAGAGTGAAAGACTGACGAGGAGAATGTATGTGAGTGAGGTGGAGGGGGAGAGAGGGAGGGGGAGGCCGA
>JAGKTI010009754.1:17948-30150 GCA_018397915.1 Birgus latro
GTGGTCGTATCATATTTCGACAGTGGTGGAGGCAAAATGTAGTGGTCATGTCGTAGCGGTGTCCTGTGGTGGTCGTGACGTGTGGTGGGAGCGAAGGTGTGAGGTGGTGGTCGTGACGCGTTTCGGTTGTGGTGGTGGTGGTGGTCGCATGATGTCGACTACTGCAGGGATACTATGGCTCGGTCTGGGGGTCACGTGCCTCCTGGTCCATGCCCGTCTACACCACATCACAGGCACGTAGACTGCAGTAAAGGAGAAATGCTTAAAAAAAAAAATGCTTGTACTTTTTTGAACATGCCTCTTATATGTCGATCGCCAAATATCAAGTTATTTAGTTGTATATAATGTTTTCAATTGCTTGTTTTTATAACAAAATAAAGGTACACAAAATTCCGATAAATGATGGGCTATCGGATGTTTCAAGGCACTGCAGCCCTAGGGAGCTATGATCTTTTGAAGGTGTCCTTATCCAGCATGGTGGACTGAAGAGGTGAGACAGGCTGTGGCACAAAAGAAGAAAGTTTATAGTGAGTGGATGAGGAATAGGGGCGTTGAAGAAGTTGAGAGATGGAAGAGAGTTGTATGTAGAGAGGAGGAGAGAGGTGAAAAGATTAGTAGGAGAGAATAAGAAGAGAGTGGATGAAAAATTTGGAAGGAATTTGAGTGCTGGAGGGAAAGTAGGAAAATGTTCTGGAAAGAGGTAAAGAGAGTTAGACAGGGTGCCAAAGTTAACTGTGGAGTAAAAGATAAAAATGGTAGATTACTAGCAGAGAAGGGAGAAAAAGTGAATAGAAGAAGAAAACACTTTAATTAATTTTTCAACACAGATAATGAAAGGAATGCAAGTATAAGTGGCTGGGGAATGGCTGGGAGAAGGAGGGATGTGGAAAGACAGGAAGGAATCAGTAGGATTGAAGTTGTGGAAGCAATGAAGAAAGTAAAAATGGGGGAAGACCAAGGAATTGATCAAGTGTGTGGTGAAATGATGAAGTATGGGGGAGAGATAGTAATAGAATGGATATGGAAGGTGTGCAGATTGGCCTGGGAGGAAGGTAGAGTCCCGAAGGATTGGAAGTCAGGTATAATTACTCCCCTGTAGAAAGAGAAAGGGGAAAAAGAAGTATGTGGTAATCATAGCGGCATTGGCCTTCTTTGTGCAATAGAAAATTATATGGTAGGATACTTAGTGACAGAGTTAGGGAAATAACAGAGGAATTAGTCGGACAAAAACAGGGAAGTTTTAGGAAGGGAAGAGGTTGTGTAGATCAGATATTCATTCTTAGATATTAAGTGGAAAAGTCTCTAGAGAAGGGAAAGAAGATGTATGCAGCCTTCATGGATCTGGAGAAAGCATATGACAGGGTGGATAGACAAGGATTGTGGAAAGTATTAGGAATATATGGAGTAGATAGGAAGTTACTGAAGGCCGTGAAGAGTATGTATGAGGGTGCTAAGGCTGCTGTTCGTGTGGACGGTGAACTGAGTGAATTTTTCCATTTGAAGGTTGGATTGAATCGAGGATGTGTCATGTCCCCGTGGTTGTTCAGTCTGTATATGGATGGAGCTATAAAAGAGATACAAGGTCTGGCAGTGGATGTTGGAGCGGCCCTAGTGAGAGATGGCAGTGTTTGGAAACTGCCTGTACTGTTATTTGCAGATGATACTGTTTTGTTAAGTGGAGACGAAGGGGAGCTTCAAGGTGTAGTAGATGAATTTGGGAGAGTGTGTAAGAAATGGAATCTAAAATTGAATGTAAGAGTAAAGAGATGGTCTTCGAGAGAAGTGAAGCCAGTGAATGTACAGTGAAATTGGATGGGGAGGATATGGAGAATGTGAGTTCATTTAAGTACTTTTTTTTATACAAGGAAGAAGGAACCAAATGCCAGGGCCCGCATACTGTTCCTTCCAAGAAAAAGTAAAAACAATACAAAAGAGAGCCAAATTCAAGATCCATTCATTTCGAGATGCCTGGACAAACTGCGTTTGAAAGAATGGAGATCATAGGAAGCAGGGAATACAGACAGAGGGAGACAGTTCCAGAGTTGACCAGTTGCATAAATGAAGGACTGGGAGTAACGGTTAACTCTTGCATTAGAGAGTTGGACAGAAAAGGGATGAGAGTTTGTTGCTAGACGGGTACTACGTGCCCGTCGTAGAGGTGGAGGGATGCAAGCAGACAGTTCAGAGGAACAGTGACCATTGAAGCAGCGATAGAAGAGAGATAAAGAAGGAACAGTGGGGCGAAGAGACAAAGGTTGAAGGGAATCAGTAAGAGGAGGAGAGTTAATGAGACGAAAAGCCTTTGACTCCACCCTATTGAGAAGAACTGCATGTGGGGAGCCTCCCCACACATGAGAGTTGTACTCCATACACGGGCGAATAAAACCCGTGTACAAGGTCAACATCTGTGCAGGGGTAAAGAAAGTTCGGAGTCGGGCCAGGACACCTAATCTCTTGGAAGCAGATTTCACAAGAGATGTAATATGTTCTTTCCAAGACAAATCTCGAGAGAATGAAACCCCTAGCATGTTCAAGGATGATGCAGGACTGAGCTGGACATTATTAAACATTAGTGGGTAATCCCGAGGAAGATTTTGTCGGTTGATAAGTGTAAGAACTGAGTTTTTGATGCATTGAAAATAACAAGATTATTTTTACCCCAATCAGAAATATGAGCCAAGTCAGACATTAGGTGTGCCATAGCCTCATCCCTTGTTTGCTGAAGTAACTGCTGAGATGGACGTTGCGGAAATCTAATGGAAAGGTGAAGGGTGGAATCATCAGCATATGAGTGGATAGGGTTAGATGTACAGCTTAGAAGGTCATTGATGAATAAAAGGAAGAGAGTTGGTGATAGGACAGAGCCCTGAGGAACACCACTGTTAATAGGTCTAGGAGAAGAACGATGGCCGTCTACAACAGCAGCGATAGAACGACCAGAAAGGAAGCTAGAGATGAAGGCACAGATAGAAGGATAGAAACCGTAAGAGGGCAGTTTGGAAATCAAAGATTTATGCCAGACTCGATCGAAAGCCTTTGAGATGTCAGGTGCAATGGCAAAGCTTTCGCCAAAGTCCCGAAAGGAGGATGACTAGGAGTCTGAAAGGTAAGTGAGAAGATCGCCAGTGGAGCGTCCCTGCCGAAACCCATACTGACGATCAGAAAGAAGGTTGTGACAGGGAAGGTGCTTTAAATTTTTTCTGTTAAGAACTGATTCGAAAACTTTTGAGACACAGGATGTTAAAGCAATTCGACGATAGTTGGAGGGCTGGGAATGGTCACCTTTCTTTGGGACTGGCTGAATGAGAGCAAACTTCCAGCAAGAAGGAAAGGTACAAGTTGAGAGACAGGCGAAAGAGTTTACCAAGGCAGGGTGTAAGCACAGAAGCATATTTTGAGGACAACAGGAGGGACTCCATCAGGCCCATATGCCTTGTTAATACTGAGGCCAGTGATGGCAGAAAATACATCAGCTGAAGAAATTTTAATGCCAGTCATGAGGAAGTCTGAGGGGGGAAGTGATGGAGGAACAGCACCGGAATCGTCTAAGGTAGAATTGGAGGAGAAAGTCTGAGCAAAGAGATCTGCTTTATCAGTAGAAGAAATAGCTACAGAACCATCAGAGTAGAAAAGAGGAGGGAAGGACGATGAGGTAAAGTTGTTAGAAAGGTTTTTGGCAAGGTGCCAAAAGGAGCGAGATGAATTCGAGTTGGAGAGTTGGGAACATTTAGCACGGATGAAATTATTTTTAGCAGAGCGAAGAACAGACTTAGCACGATTCCGGGCAGAAATATAAAAAAGATGTGATTCTGGGGTGGGTTGGCTTCGGTACCTTTTAAAGGCCCTCTCTTTGTTGCGGATGGCATTATTACAAGCGTGATTAAACCAAGGCTTTCTTGCATTAGTCAGAGGATATGAAAAAGGAATGTATGCTTCCATGCCCGAGAGAATAACCTCCGTAATGCGCAGGGCACACTCAGACGGCTCCCGGCCATGGAAGCAATAATCATTCCAAGGAAAATCAAAGAAGTACTGCCTGAGGGCCTCCCAATCTGCAGCTCCAAAGTGCCACAGGCGGCGTTTGTTTGGAGGGTTCACAGGCCGTACTGGAGCAATAGGACAGGTTAAGGTGATAAGGTTATGTTTGGAGGAGCCCAACGGAGAGGAAAGATTAACAGTATAAGCTGAAGAATTAGTTGTTAGGAAAAGGTCAAGTATGTTGGAACTCTCTCCAAGCCGGTCAGGGATACGGGTAGGGTGCTGTACAAGCTGCTCTAGGTCATTAAGGATAGAAAAGATGTAGGCATGTTCACCAGGTGGATCAGTGAAAGGAGAGGAGAGCCAAAGGTGGTGGTGAACATTGAAATCTCCTAAAATGAAGATTTCAGAGATAGGAGAATTGGATAGAATGTGTTCCATCGTAGAAGTAAGATAGTCAAAGAATTTTTGATAGTCAGTAGAATTAGGAGATAAGTAAACAGCACAGATATATTTAGTCAGAGAATGACAGGAGAGCCGAAGCCAGAGAGTAGAGAATTCAGAAGAATCAAGTTCAGGAACTTGTTAGGTGTTATGAGTAAGGATGGAAGTTAAGAGGGTGAAGTGCTTGAAAGGGTGCAGCAGGGAAGAAAGGTTGCTGGTTCCTTGAAAGAAGTGATAAGGAACAGGGATGTGACCATGGAAGTGAAAAAGCTGCTACATAACAGTATTGTGATACCAGCTTTAACATATGGAAGTGAAGCTTGAACCCTGTTGGAGGAACAGAAGTCAAGAGTGAGAGCAGTGGAAATGAGTTATGTGAGAGGAGCATGTGGAGTCACATGGAGAGACAGACTGACAAATGAGTAAGTGAAGGAGCATTGTGGTGTGGATGTGGATGTGATAGAAAGCGTTAGGAGAAACAAATTAAGGTGGTTTGGCTATGTGGAGAGGATGGAGAGTGAGAGATTTACAAGGAGAGTGTATGTGAGAGAGGTGGAGTAGGGGAGAGGGAGGGGGACACCAAGGATGAGATAGAACGATGGAGTGGAGAGGTATATGAGAGAGGGAGGTGTGAGTTGGAAACAGGGCAGTGAAATGACAGGGGACACAGCGACATGGAGGCGATTTGTGTGTGGCCACCCCTTACGGGATGAAGGCGTCTAGCAATAGATAGATAGATAGACAGATATACAGATTTTATTGAGCTGTAACATAAAACGAACATTAACTATGCAACCTAACCTCGCCATTTAACAATCATTGATTGACTGAACATGTTTCTTTCAATGCTTTTCGCTGTGTTTCTTTTAATATCATGTATTGCCTATAGGCAGTTTTAACCAGCAGAGAGAAGGTATTGGCAGATGAAGGGTTGATTTTGGTGCATATATCCAAATACTGCAGAGCTTGTACTAAAAACAGTACTGTACAAGTGTGCTTTTATTAACCCTCGTATTTGTTAGACACAACCATAGCATCAATGGACAGCCGCCTAGCACTGGATGACATGTTGGCCATAGACCGGTGTTCTCACTTTTCTGTCCTACTACTGACAGATGGCTCCCCATGGGCGATCTCCCTGACACAAGTAAGTATGTACAACAATAATGTAAAAACTGCTTAGAGCTACATCAGAAAAGTCTGATAGGGTCAAGCGAAACATTTAGTCGGTTCTTAACTGTTTAAGTATTCACATTTTCATCTTTAATCCTTTGTGCTGCTGAATGAACTAGATGTGCCAAAGTCTGCCCAAAGTTAATCAGAACTGTTATGCTTGCAGCTAATATGTTTAATTTATTGTTCTAGTTATCCTTATTGTTGCTTCAAATGCGAAGACTAGGAAAGATATATCATTATATGTTCTCTTTCAGGACCTAGCACACTTACATGCCCCTTGGGGAGTCGGAGTGTTAGAAGTGAAGACTAGCGAACAAAACACCAGCATGACATACGAACAGCTCTCACAGAGTATAGCCACTGCTCGACAGGTATGTAGCCACAATATGTAGCTGAAAAAAGGTGAAGAAACTAGACTCAGGAGACAATAATTCATAGTTCTTTATAATTTTCACGTTTAAAAACACTCGACTGATTAATATTACTCCCATAGACTTCTCTCTGTTCCCTTTTTCTTTCTTTCTTTTTTTCTTTCTGGTGTATCAGGCTCCACTCCACCAACACGTGATGATCTTCAGAGACTGTATGTAAGGTGAGAAGTGCTTGTAAGTGTGATTGTTGTGTTAGAGTGGCTTTGGAAGTGTGTGTATTCTGTGAACCAAGTGTAATCGGCCCTCGGAAGCCGACTGGGTGCAAGTATACTTCACAGTATGCGACACTGGTTCAAACACAGCATTCCTTATGTCCACCGAAGCACAACTTGGTCGGAAGAATGCCTCGAAAGTTTAACACCCTGGCAGGGCGCAAACCCTCTGTACCACAGAGGCTCTAGCCTGCTGTAGCCTGCACGAAACACATAAAGACGTCCTCACACTGAAGGAACCAGACATAAAACAGTTTAGTTCATTAAGTATTCCTATGCGTTAGCATCATGTAATCAGAAATATACTTGACCCACAACCGAGAGGACCCTGTTTCAGTTCCTGGACCACCGACAAGAACTTTGGGCAAGGACACACAAGTGACTTAAGCAAAAGTCAGGATTGTACAGAATATCTGATGAGTGTAAATCATAGTCAGGGGGAGTATTAGGGTCGTTTCGTTTTCAGACGATTATTCATGTTGGCACCATTAGTTTCGTGATAATGTTCTTGTTGGCATTAGGTTCCTGATATTTATGTTGGGACGATTAGCTATGTGATATCATTCGTGCTGGTACCGTTAGATTCGTCTTATTTTTTATGTCAGCACCATTGGCTTTGTGAAATATCTTATGTTGGCACTATCAGTTTCGTAATATTATTCATGTTGGCACGAATAGCTTGGTGATGCGTTGTGGTGCGTGACGATGGTGGTGGTGAGCGATGACCCAGCCTTCCTCGGCGCCTTCGCTCAGTACTCCTTCAAGAGCCACCTCCTGCTGGTCCAGAAAACAAAGCTGCTCGTAATCACTCGCATCCCTCTCCTCCAACTCCATGCCCTTCCCCACCTTCACAGGACTCTCTCACGTACCACTTCTCTCGTTGCTGTTGTGGACGATACCTTGCCAGTCAGGAGGTAACGAGTTTTACCCGTAAACTGTTGCCTACATAAATACTGATCCATCGTAAATATCGGGGCTATAAACAAAGATTTTTGAAAACCAGTGAAATGGTGGAGTCTTTCAAGCTTTTCACATTATTATTTAACATCTTCATAAATAACTGACCTTGTGATCCTATTGGTTGCAACCGAACAAGAACACAGCATAAATAGTCGATAATTCTGAGTTTCAGTTAATGGACGGATTGCTTTTTCATCAACAGGACCAAAGTGTTCTCATGGCTGCCGTTCACCGACCCAGAATCCCCACCATTACAAGTGGCATCATGGACTATCGATCAACGTCTAACTTTCACCCATCCACCAGATCTTTTCCCCCAGAAGTTCTTACGGTAAATTTTGTGTGTCGACAATGCTCCTGTAAGATATTGCTAAGCACAGAGACGCTGAGCTGCATACATGAAAGATCATGCATGGTAACTTGTAGGAGTAGACTGTAGCACCAATCGAGCAGTGCAGTACTCCCAAGGTTGATGGAAAGCTGATGATATGGAGAAGGAGCTCCCGTTTCATTAGCCCTCTGGACTAGTTCCTCAGTAACAATGAGTGTAGGCCAGCATGCTTTTCAGTTCAAGTTTCTCTAACTGTCAACAGCAGTCTACTTGCACAGTACACTCTACACTTTCTTTAAAAAAATAAAAATAAATTGCAGACATCAACCAGGCCTCAGAGTCCCCGGGGGGGGGGGCATAAATGTCCCCTACATCCGCCCCTCTCCCGATGACGACTCCTCGACTTGCCTGGAACCACTGACTCACTTCTTCATTTTTCAGCATTCTCGGCCTTAACTCTAACATTCTCTGTTGAACACCACCTCTCCTCCTCTAAACCTCACCTTCTCTTCTTAATAGAGACTCAACTCTGTGAGGCAACTGTCAGCAAGGCCTTTTCTGTATCCTTCTACATTCTCTATAGTCATTTAAAAGCCAAAGGTGGCTGTTGTGTATATGTACGCAACGATTTATCTTGCTCTCATGTTCCTGAACTTGATACTTCTGAATTTTCTACCCTCTGGTTTTGGCTCTCCTGTCATTCTCTGACTAAATATATCCGTGCTTTTTACTTATCCCTTAATTCTACTGACTATCAAAATTTCTTCGACTATCTTACTTCTACAATGAATCACATTCCATCCATTTCTCCTTTCTGTGAAATCTACATTCTAGGAGATTTTAATGTTCACCACCACCTTTGACCCTCCTTTCCTTTCACTGATCCACATTGTGAACAAGCCTACATCTTTTCTCTCCTTAATGACATACAATAGCTTGTACAGCACTCTACCCATGTCCCTGACTGCCTTGGAGAGAGCTCCAACATACTTGAACTCTTCCTTACAACTAATCCTTCTGCATACACTGTTAAGCTTTTCTTTCCGTTGAGCTCCTCCGATCACAACCTTATTACCTTAACTTGTCGTATCACTCCGGTATGGAATGTGGACCCTCCAAAGAATTGTCAACTGTGGCGATTTGGAGCTGCGGATTGGGATGCCCTCAGGCAGTACTTCTTTGATTTTCCCTGGAATGATTATTGCTTCCATGGCCGGGAGCCATCTGAGTGTGCCACGCGCATTACGGAGGTTAATCTCTCGGGCATGGAGGCATAAATTTTTTCTCATATCCTTTGACTAAGGCAAGAAATCCTTGGTATAATCATGCTTGTTCTAATGCTGTCTGCAAGGAGAGGGCTTATAAAACGTCCCAGACCCGACCCACCACATAATCACATCTTTTTTGTGTTCCTGTCTGATATCGTGCACAGTCTGTTCTTTGCTCTGCAAAAAATAATTTCATCAGTACTCAATGCTCTCTACTCTCTGTGTCGAATTCTTCCCTCTCCTTGTGCCACCTTGCCAAAAACCTTTCTAACAACTTTTCCTCATCATCCTTCCCTCCTCCTTTCTACTCTGATGGCTCTGTAGCTATTTCTTCTACTGATAATGAAGATCTTTTTGCTCAGAGTTTCTCCTCCAGTTCCACATTAGACGATTCCGGTGCTGTTCCTCCATCACTTTCCCCCTCTGACTTCCTCATGACTGACATAAAAATTTCTTCAGCTGATGTATTTTCTGCCATCACTGGCTTCAATACTAACAAGGCACATGGGCCTGATTGAGTCCCTCCTGTTGTTCACAAGAACTGTGATTCTGTGCTTACCCCTTGCCTAGGTAATCTTTTTTCCCTTTGTCTTTCAACGTGTACCATTCCCTCTTGCTGGAAGTTTGCTCTCATTCAGCAAGTCCCAAAGAAGGGTGACCCTCCCGGACATCTGACTATCGTCTAATTGCTTTAACATCCTGTGTCTCAAAAGTTTTCGAGTCTATTCTTAACTGAAAAAATTTAAAGCATCTTTCCTATCATAACCTACGTTCTGATCGTCAGGATGGGTTCCGTCAGGGACACTCCAGTGGCGATTTTCTCACCTACCTATCAGACTCCTGGTCATCCGCCTTTTGGAACTTTGGCGAAAGCTTTGCCATTGCACTTGACATCTTAAAGGTTATCGAATGAGTCTGGCATAAATCTTTAATTTCCAAACTGCCTTCTAATGGTTACTATCCTTTTATCTGTGCCTTCACCTACAGCATCCTTTCTGGTCGTTCTATAGCCGCTGTTGTCGACGGCCATCGTTCTTCTCCTAGATCTATCAAGAGTGATGTTCCACAGGGCTCTGTCATATCACCAACTCTCTTCCTTTTATTCGTCAATGATTTTCTAAGCTGTACATTTAACCCTATCCACTCGTACGCTGATGATTCCACCCTTCACCTTTCCATTTGGTTCCCATAGTGTCCATCTCAGCAGTTATTTCAGCAAACGAGGGATGAGGCTATGGCACACCTGATGTCTGATTTTGCTCGTATTTCTCACTGGGCTAATAATAATCTTGTTGTTAATGCATCAAAGACTCAGTTCTTACACCAATCGACCCGACAAAATCTTCCACAGGAGTAACCTCCAATGTTTAATAATATCGAGCTCAATTCTGCATCATCCTTGAGAATGCTTGGGTTTCATTCACTCGGGATTTATCTTGGAAGGATCATATTACAACTCTTGTAAAATTTGCTTCCAAGAGATTAGGTGTGCTAAGCCGACTCTGTTCCTTCTTTACCCATGCACAGTTATTGACTTTATACACGGGTTTTATTTGCCCCTGTGTAGAGTACAACTCTCTTGTGTGGGGAGGCTCCCCACATACAGCTCTTTTCAACAGGGTGGAGTCAAAGGCTTTTCGTCTTATTAACTCTTCTCCTCTTACTGGCTCCCTTCAACCTTTGTCTCTTCGCAGCATTGTTGCATCTATATCTCATTTCCATCGTTACTTCCTTGGTCACTGCTCCTCGGAACAGTCTGCTTGCATCCCTCCACCTCTGCGATGGGTGTGTAGCACCCGTCTAGCAACATGGAGTAGACTGTAGCACCAGTGGAACAGGGCAGTATTCCCGAAGTGGATGGAAAGCTGATGACAGGGGGAGCTGGAGCTCCCGTTTCATCAGCCCTCGGGACTAGATCCCAACCATCCGCCTTTACTGAACTTTTTCAGTGTTTCAGTTACTTGGAGAGTAGGCCAGCATGCTCTCCAGCAGAACGATCGAGTCTGACATAAATCTTTAATTTCTAAACTACCCTCTTACGGTTTCTATCCTTCTATCTGTGCCTTCATCTCTAGCTTCCTTTCTGGTCGTTTTATAGCTGCTGTTGTAGACGGCCATCGCTCTTCTCCTAGATCTATCAACAGTGGTGTTCGTCAGGGTTCTGTCCTATCACCAATTCTCTTCCTTTTATTCATCAATGACCTTCTAAGCTGTACCTCTAACCCTATCCACTTGAACGCTGATGATTCTACCCTTCACGTATCCTTTCGGTTTCCGCAACGTCTGTCTCAGCAGTTACTTCAGCAAAAAAGGGATTAGGCTATGGCACACCTAGTGTCTGACTTGGCTCGTATCTTTGACTGGGGTAAAAATAATCTTGTTGTTTTTAATGCATCAAAGACTCAATTCTTACACCTATCAACCAGCCAAAATCTTCCTTAGGATTACCCACTGATGTTTAATGGTGTACGGCTCGCTCCTGCATCATCCTTAAACATGCTTGGGGTTTCATTCACTAGAGATTTATCTTGGAAGGAACATATTACATCTCTTGTGAAATCTGCTTCCAAGAGTTTAGGTGTGCTAAGCCGACTCCGACCCTTCTTTACCCCTGCACAGTTGTTGACTTTATACACGTGTTTTATTCACCCCTGTTTAGAGTACAACTCTCATGTGTGGGGAGGCTCCCCACATGCAGCCCTTCTCTAGGGTGGAGTCAAAGGCTTTTCACCTCATTAACTCTCCTCCTCTTACTAGCTCCCTTCAACGTCTGTCTCTTCGCCGCACTGTTGGATCTGTATCTTTTTTCTATGGCTGCTTCAATGGCTACTGTTCCTCTGAACTGTCTGCTTGCATCGCTCCACCTCTATTACGGGCACGAAGCACCTGTCTAGCAACAACCTCTCATCCCTTTTCTGTCCAGCTCTGTAATGCAAGAGTTAACCGTTATCCCCAGTCCTCCATTTATGCAACCGGTCAACTCTGGATCTGTCTTTCTCTGTCTGTATTTCCTACTTCCTATGATCTCCAGTCCTTCAAACGCAGTGTGTCCAGGCATCTCGAAATGAACAATGGATCTTGAATTTGGCTCTCTTTTTGTATTGTTTTTGTTTGTTCTTGTAGGGAATAGTTTGCGAGCACGCGGCCTTTGGTTCCTTCTTCCTTGCATTAAAAAAAAAAAAAAACTCACAAACCTTTTCTGTCCAGCTCTCTAATGCAAGAGATACAAGAGATATCCGTTACTCCCAGTCCTTCTTTTATGCAACAGGTCAACTCTGGAGCTGTCTCCTTCTCTCTATATTTCCTGCTTCCTATGACCTCCAGTCTTTGAAAGCCGTGTGTCCAGACATCTCGAAATGAACGAATCTTGCATTTGGCTCTCTTTTCTATTTTTTTTTTTTT
>JAGKTI010009755.1:0-30148 GCA_018397915.1 Birgus latro
GAATCGGTGCGTTTACATACGACCTCACCAACTGGACACAGCAGTGCATACCTACTGCATTCTAACCTAACCAATTAGTATTGCCCCCTAATACACCCCATAAAAATTTTAATCACCAAGGATTGCCACTACAGTATAAGTTTCTTGAAAGTCCTCATTGCAAATCAAGCAAGAACCTGACCTAAATAGCATGTGAATAATGGCCGCCCAGCATCACGCATATTTCGTCATGAGTCACTTTCGGCACTCATTTTTAAAAAATGCAGTGTGAAAGTTTTTGAAAGCCATTAATATTAAGTTTTTGTGCTTTTACAATACGTGCATATAATTACTAACCCTGGACTTACTCTCTCTAATAGGATTTACCTGCCTAAAACTGCTGTTATCAACACTACGAATTACTGGTGAGTTAAACAACCCATAACATCTCTTAATTTATCAACTACAATTCGTGTCTTCTGTAATACATTATTATGTAAAAAATTTGTGTAATACATAATGTTATTATGTGCCATATTGTATTATGAATGAATGAAAAGTGATCCATTCGGTAAAAATTCAATTAAAACATGAAATTAAGGGTCAGGGGTTCCACCCCAAAATCCGAAAAATCTGATAATCCGAATGATTCTCCGATCTCCGTCCACTGCCATTCGGATCAATGGACTATTATAATAACTGATTATATATATATATACAGATAAATAGGTAAACAGACAGAAATAGATATAGAAAAACAGACAGACAGATCAGTAAAAGGGGATAAACCCCTGCTTCTTGCTGGTGGCATAGGGGGCACAAGTGGCTCAGAGGTAGAGCATCGAGCTCGGGACTGCCGTGCTGGGAAGGGTAGCGCCCTCAGGTTACCTAGCGGGGCTATATGATCTCATTGCAAGGTCTAGCTCAGGGGATTCTTTAATCCTTTTGCTAGTGGCATCTTGCAGTAGTGCTCAATGAAGCATTTGGCTTCTTACAGGTGACATCCTACTGGAGTTTTACATGACACATCACACCGAATTCTGCCAATAGTGAGGCATCTGTAAAATACAGGCATGACCAGTCTTTGATCCACTGGCATGCCATATACAGAGCTGCATGTCACACATAAGAAACAAATGCAAGTCAGGCTGCAGGGTCCTGCAGCATTTCAAACATGACTCACTTAGAATGGATGTGATGCCTGTGAGTGGAGGAAAGGACCCAAAGAATAGTTCCCCCATTTAGCCAGGGTCATGTCTGGAGGTGGTCAGAGACACCAAGTACAGTATGACCTAACATGATGTACTCTGAAGCAGAAAGGAACTGGTCTGTGAAAGTCCCACATCTTGCTATGTCCCACACTTGACTGTGACTCTACAGTCAAACTGAGGGAAACCAAGGGGTCTCATAGGTTGACTCTCAAGGAGGTCAAGACCAAGGTAAGCCACATGAGGCAACAATGCACCCAGCATCCAAAAGATTGCCAAAACATTAGAAGCAAACATGCCCGTTTCCCAAGCTGACACAGGTAAGAGGAAATTCCTCAGTGCAGACCAAAACCCTACGAAAGCATATAAAACTCTCCTCTCATAGGGACAATGCAAGAAGAACCTGGAATGAAAAAAATATCCAGGAAAAGAGCAAATGAAAACAACAAGGAAGAAAGCTCCTATATGAGAAGGACAAGAAAAGCAACTCCAAAGGACTGTAAGCAACAGGGCTTGCAGGCTGTCTGCAGGAACAAGTGAAACTAACCACAAAAAAGCTTTAACGTATAAAAGAAACTCCAATGTTTCACGTGGGCAATTCCACAAAACAATAATAATACCACAAAGACAAAAAACATAGGGAGAGCCACAAACAATGGAGGACAGATGCTGCAGTTGTACAAAGATGGCTTTGTAAATTACAAATGAACAGCATGCAGTGCTAGCAGTATGAAGCTTGACTGTATTCACACATCATCCTCTGAGTAGGTTCATGTAGTAAGTGATGCCTCATCAAAGTATTTCTTCAAAAATATTTTTCTCTGCCAAGTAAATCAAGGGTCCTCAGAGTCTATCCAAGGTCTGGCATGTGGGATAGGTGGCATTTGAGGCATTATACTCAAGAGTCAAGTAGTTCTGTTTACTTGAAGTAGTAAGTCCACTTTGTTCAAGCTCTCTTGTGTTATGGCACTTCACTCTTCCAGTCTTAAAGGTTGTAAGTCAGAAGTTATGCATTCAGCATGCCTATGAGGTACGGCAGAAAAGTCAGAGTAAACTGTATCATGATGTATGCTGTAAACATAAATTCTCATAATTACTGCACAGTCAGTCCTCTAAATTCACAGGCTTACCATTTGCAGTTTTTGCTATTAACATGTTAATAATTACAAAAGTACACCTGCACAAAATATATTTTCCAGTTATTGACATACTGGTGTTAATCACTTCAAAATACTATTTAAGCAAATATATTCTAATGTCTGATGGTGTTTTGGGGCACTATAAGGGGGTTTAGGGAGTCACATACAGTACGGTACTTAAGTTATGACTACAAGGGTCATTTCTAGGGGATGTCAGTTGCTGTATTTGCTGAGTTTCACCACATGTGGGAAAGTCTGTAACATATCCCCTGTGAACATAAAGTACTGACTGTACTATGCAATATTACCAAATACTGTATCTTTTACTTTCAGTACCTCAGCCATACTCTGTAGATAATGCATACTGAAAGTGTATGTTTTATGCATTAAAATGCTACATGGAATATATTAGCATGAAATAATAATGTTGTAATTCACCACTGTTTACCACTGCTGCATATCTAGATCTCAATACTGCAAATGATCCAACATTATGCTAACTTAAGGCCTGGTTCCACAGGCACTTTATCCCAGCTGAAAATTGCCGACCTGGGCCACCAACACCATTCAGGGGCAAACTAGGTGAGACAGTGAAGACTAGGCTAGAATATCTGAGATTGTGGAGACATGATCCTATTCATCTTGTGTTGCAACACCAACTTTCAAGTTATCCACTGGTGTTCCACCTGTGATATTTTGGGGGGGCTGTGGAGGAGTTATTCACATTCTATATATGGATTAATTCATTATGTTAAAAAGTGTACAGTGGCAGGGGTAATAAGTGCTGTCCTAATCCTTATAGGTAGTACGGTACTGTAAAGACAGTTTTGAAGCCTTTTGTCTGACAACAATAAAACCCTCTAAAATGTTGCTTGGAATTAAATACTGATGTAATCAATAGTTAACAAAACATAAATTCACACAACCAATTATATATTTAGAGGTAAGCATAATGAAATCACAAGAGGGCATTACAGAAAAACAAAGGTCAGCTGGTTGGTTTGATGAATGAGAAAGGCCTTGTACAATGGTCTAGTCAGGTCACACAGCAAATCACCACTTCATCAACACTTCCTTTCTTTCTCTTTTTGTTTATTTTTCTGTATGTCTCAGAGTATCGTATGGCATAAACTGAAATATGTTCATCCATTTCATGTTGTTCTTGTGTGTGCATGTTGTTGAGGATTCAGAGTTGTTGTCATTATGCAAGTACGAATTGGTTTCAACACTGAATTAGACAGATTAGCTAACAGTATAAAACTTGGCTTTACTCTGTGACTCAGCTGAGCTTATATGATTAAAACTGACTGCAAATTCCCTCAGAATCAGCATGACAATTTATCACCAGTAACTTTCAGTCAGGACAAGTGCCCATGTGACCATTCCTTTTCTAATATATGTCTATCAGAACCTAAGGAAAGAGGACTTACTATATATTCATGATATGTTCTTGCCACAAAAAACACATTTTGGGAGTACTAGGCTTATTCTTAACATATTACTAGCTTATCATAGGAACATGGAATATTTCTGTTGTCTGTAATGGTATACATACACCTTGTGAACTATCAGAAATGGTTAGTTATGAGAGAATACACTGCCAAAGGGTTGCAAAGCAGAGACTCCAAACCAATAAGCAGAAGCAGAGGAATACATACATTCATGCAGGTGGTGAGGGGGGTAGTCTTCCTAGGATAGCACCTGTGAGCTGCGCCACGTGCCAAACTTTACAGGGCAAGACAAGGCTGAGGTCAGTGTTAAGTCATGGAGCATAATTCTCTAACTTCCACTCCTGCTCCGTTTTACGTCAAAATGTAAAGTTCGGGGCTTGTGAGGATCAGGGATTAGCATAGGAATGTAGTCAAGCTCTCTTGAGTACATAGTAAGATCAAACTGTAATGTAATACCAGACAAGCACAGAGCAGCTCAATATATGACTGTGAAGGTACTAGAGCCCACACACCAAAGTGACACATTTTGTGCCATGACTTGTATTACACACAGTTACATAAATTTATCAAAAACTGCATGAGTTATCTTATACATATCCATTTCTTACTAAGCAAAGGAGAACAATTATTGTACTGAAACCACAAAGGTATAGGTACTAGTGAAAAAAAAAAAAATCAATACAGTACGGTATACATCTTACACTAAACATTCATTATCTACACACCCACACACGCACACACCTCTCAGGGACTGTACTGTACTAAAAATTTTTGCACAAGCACATCACTACTAAAACATTCTATGAGAATAAAACTAACATTTTTAGCAACTAAGTGTATCATACACTGTATGAAGTATGTACTACAATATCTACTGGACTGTAGCATTCACTATATATATTTTTTTCTAAATTATAAAATTTATGAAGCTAAAGAAGATACTCTATTAATGGCTTTCAGTTGCTCTCTAACAAATAATCAGCAAACTATGCATACAATGCTATATGTAAACCCTTGTGACACAAGCTCTATGAGCTTTTCTCAGTTGAAACAAGGTTGCTAACTGTACACTCCAATGATAATCAAAATCTTTCAGCATAAGTGCTGCCAAATAATGAAGAATGGCTATGAATACTGCAAAATATGAAACTGAATCAGTTATCCTGTCACAATACAGTAATTAAAATATGAGAATTCCTACTAGTCTAACTCCAAAACCACAATGATAATTAAATCAGCTGACACACTCACTTCCTAATATCTTTCACCTGCACTCCACACTATCCTAAAGTAAGAAAAAATAATAATCATCCATCACATATCATATCATACAGAGGGATTCCTTCTCACTACCTTTACTTATGCTGTCATCACACTAATCTCCAGTTGCCCAGCTTCTGTTCTTTGGTCTGATGAAGAAGAAACATCTCCATCAAATATCCTTCACAAAACTGCTATAACATAAACTTCACATGGCTTGTCACTGACATGCAAGCTTCATAAATTCCCCTTTCTTCTGTGTTCCATGTCCTGTTGCACCTATCATAGTAGCTATATAAACTGTGACATTCACTTCAATTACTAAGCTTCGATGATCCTTTGTCTTATTCAGCTGAAATTAAATAACTATAAGTTGGAGGTGAGCGTACCAATGCATGTTGCCCTCCAACAGTGCTAGCTGCAATAATGATGCTTAAGAAAATGCCAATTTTTAGCATATTAATAATGTATTGCTACTGCTATCTGTTTACATCTAAATACTGTATGACTGTAAGTCAAGCATTTATGGTAAGAACTACAGTACTCATTTATTTATTCAAATTGATAATATCTGTAGTTTTTGCATACAGTATAGGGTATTGATACCTTTGAAGGAAGTGTTGGAAATACATAAACCTTTTTCTGCATGGGCTGAACAAGGAGTCAGCAGAGTGGGTTATGTGGGTGCAGCAGAGGCAGAAAAAGGAAGAAAGCAGGAGAGGACAAGTTTGTTAGTAAAGCAGCAGAGGCCATCACAGGAACTCCCCTTACTTGCCCCTCAGACTTAACCATTAGTAAACTTTATAGGTGGAATGCATCAGAAAAGACAACTGCATTCAAATATAATAAATATTTTGCTCTCTCCAACTAATGTTCACTGTATCAAATTGAATAATCTCATTGCTGTGTCCCTAAAAATCCAGCCTATACTCCTACTTTTTCATCATTAACCTGAAATGTTAAAAGTATAAGCAGCTGATAAAATGTTTAAACCATAATACTGCTTACGAGAAAAAAAAATCTTAACACCCTACATTTACAGGTGATCATTCTGTACATAGCAGTTTAGTCAAATGTGCTCCCAGTGTGCTTCATATGCAACTGGTACTGTGTTAAATAAGTGTGCAGTGCTGTGGTACTGAATAAGTCAGGTTCATCTGCATTATACTGAGTATAAATAGTACCTTGGTTATTTCCAATGAGCATGTGCTGTAGCAAGCTAAACAAATACCTTCCTTGAATTAATAACCAGTGCCAAGAAAATTTACTGCATACACTCACACCAATGTACAAGCAAGTACCATAATGCAAGTCTTACTCATCTCTAGTTTCATTGCCTGATTATATAGCATACTGCTGAACAGACATTATGAAGCTTTGCTGCAAAAGCTAAAGCAATCAGATGCAAGACACACAATGTGAAGTGAACTCCACAGTTACTAACTTCTGCTATCCACTCCTGATTGTTGAAAAGTAAATATGCATGGTAAGTCAATATTAATTATGAAAACAGGTAAGGGTAATAAGCAGATTAAGAGGGAAACTATAGTTAAAGAGGTTACTTAATGTCACGTAAGGGTTGTGTCAGTCAGATATATATAATGAGGAACATTAAGGAATGTACTGTATGAGTACATGGAATGTTAATGAAAATGCCTGTGAATATTAATGTGGAACAGGAACTTAGTCAACAGCAAGGAAATTTGTACTGTAATATGCTGGTGAAAGAGCTGCTAAGGTCAGTAACAAAGTAAAAAAATATAAATATACTGTATCAGGATAAGGAAGCTTGAGACTTTACTATAAGACCATCACACTGGGAAATTTGTTGGAAAGACTGCAAAACCAAAACACAGAAACTTATTATATTTCTCAGACTGACAGGTCTATCTTCCTGGGAAAAAAATACACCAATCATAGACAGTTGGTATGCATGACAAATGTTTAACAATAAATACAGAGGCCTGGGTGTGTAACTTAATTTGCATTGCTCCAAAGGTGTGACACATTATCATCATCATTATAAACATCTTCATCATCACCACAAACATCTTATCATCATCAATAATAAAAATATCACCAAAACCTGAATACTCATTGAATTTAATGAGGTAGCTAGGATCAAGAAATAATAAAAGAGCACAAAAGCAGGTGGTATCAACAGCATGCCTAATGAAAAGTGATATACTGTAATTTTCTTCACTAATTATTAAAAGCTTTTACAATTTCCAGTTCCATCCCAAAGACTACACAGTACCACTAACACATAGCATCATCTCAGATACTTTCATTACACCAGTGAAGAAAAGCCATTCTGTCATCAGTCATATCATAAAAGGAATGTTATTCTGTTCATGTGGGACTCCTTACATACATTATCATTGACAGCTATCCTTTGTCAGCTCTGTTTCCTCACCATCCATTTCATGCCATCTCACACTTTCATTTTTCATATCAAGCTATCTTCTTTGACTTGTACACCTCCTCCTACCACTAACCTAACAATATTCCTGGTACACCATTTTACTACCTTAGTCTTATCTGCTTTCTGTAAAAGAACATACAGTACCATCTTCTACTCTTTGCTCAGCAGATTTCCTAACCTCACTCCTTGACATATCTAACTTCATTACTGCCCTGTATTTTTTATCCCAACTAGTGGAAACATCCCACATATCATGTATTCCAAAGCAGTCCCATCTCAAGTGTTCTCCCTATTCATGCCACACTAATGCCTTATATACCCATACAATGAAGTGGGTTCTAACATGTTCATTCATGCACTCCTCTTGCTGCTTCTGTATTTTACTCAATTTTCTGTTAGTAGGTGGTGGAAACCATTATCCATTCACTTGATGCAGTACAGCCTACTTCTCCCTTCATCTTTATTATTCTACCTCTGTGTCTGTCCTCCTCTCTTCCTATTATTCCCTTTCATTCTTGTCACTTTTTTATTACTCCTCTTTTCCACTTCAGGCAGCTCCGCACTTAGTGACTACCTAATGGTTTTCTGTAATCTAGGAAGCTATTTAAAACACTGGGTGATGACCACAAAACCAGATAACAGGATGATGCAGAGCCTGTTATTATGTCCCTACTAACTGGGTGAAAAGACTGAAATGCAGCATCCACCCAGGAACCAAACCTTCACATTTCTCCCCATTCCTCACTGTAGCGAGGCACTGTCAACCACAAAGGAACAACAGTTCGCTATACAGTATAGGTCAGTGCTTGCCTGCGGTTGATGGGTTTGCTCAGCCACACAGACTGGAGCTGCTCGACAACAACAACTTGATTTTCTGTTTTGTGCCATGGCCCTGATAGCATTAGCGAATCTGCTTCCTTGATCTTTTCTGCTTTTCATCTTTTTATATTTCCCTCTCCATACTATTGCTATGTCAAGGACAATAAACTTTTCCACCAGTTCAAGTGCTTGTCCATCCACATAAACATTACAGTGTGAGCTATCTTCTCTTTTAACAACTACAGTAAAAGTCCTCTCATTCGGCACCTTCGGGACCAAGCAGGTGCCAAAAGAGCAGAAACTGCCGGATGACTGGGAAAACCCACCAAAAAGTTCCTAGTAATGATGGTCGGTCAGCACAATGCAATCACAGTGTCTAGCAAGTACTGTATTATTGGTCAACCTTAAGCACTAAATGTTTAATAAACAACTTATACTTAAAGTATTTAATGATACATTCTGCATGAACTTACCTTAACCTAGGTTTATTTACATATGTACACTGTAAAATAGTACAACAAGGATTCCAAACTTTCGAAAGGTCCTGCTTACAAAGCCAGACACTCATGGGTCATGATGGCTGATGGCACATGCAGTGTTGGCAAGCAGAAATCTTCAAAAGTGCTAACCTAACTTTAAAACACACAAAGCTACAGGTGATCTGTTCAATTTTTTGCGCTAAATTGGACTTCAAAACGCACTAAATATAGAAGTAAATCTAATATTTATTGGCGCTATATTATTATGAAAAGCAGTAGATCTACCACCAACAGCGCCAAATTGGCAACTATCGGCACACGGGTGCCAGCAGTGAGCCAGTGACACTGTCGAGGGTGCCGATCGGCTCAGCATTATTATTATTATTATTATTATTTTTTTTTTTTTTAATGCAAGGAAGAAGGAACCAAAGGCCATGGGCCTGCAAACTGCTCCCTCCAAGAATAAACAAAAACAATACAAAAGAGAGCCAAATTCAAGATCCGTTCATTTTGAGATCCCTGGACACACTGCGTTTGAAAGACTGGAGATCATACGAAGTAGGAAATACAGACAGAGGAAGACAGTTCCAGAGTTGACCACTTGCATACATGAAGGACTGGGAATAAAGGTTAACTCTAGAATTAGAGAGTTGGACAGAAAAGGGATGAGAGGTTGTTGCTAGACGGGTACTACGTGCCCGTCATAGAGATGGAGGGATGCAAGCAGACAGTTCAGAGGAACAGTGGCCATTGAAGTAGCGATAGAAAAGAGATAAAGATGCAACAGTGCGGCGAAAAGACAGAGGTTGAAGGGAATCAGCAAGAGGAGGAGAGTTAATGAGACGAAACGCCTTTGACTCCACCCTATTGAGAAGGGCTGTATGTGGAGAGCCTCCCCACACATGAGAGTTGTACTCCAAACAGGGGTGAATAAAACCCATATATAAAGTCAACAACTGTGCAGGGGTAAAGAAGGTTCAGAGTCGGCTTAGCACACCTAATCCTTGGAAGCAGATTTCACAAGAGTTGTACTGTAATATGTTCTTTCCTAGATAAATCCCAAGTGAATGAAACCCCAAGCATGTTCAAGGATGATGCAGGAACGATTTGAACATTATTAAACATCAGTGGGTACTCCTGTGGAAGGTTTTGTCAGGTTGATAGGTGTAAGAACGGAGTCTTTGATGCATTAAAAACAAGATTATTTTTACCCTAGTTAGAGATACATGCCAAGTCAGACATTAGGTGTGCCATAGCCTCATCCCTAGTTTGTTGAAGTAACTGCTGAGATGGACGTTGCGGGACCTGAATGGAAAGGTGAAGGGTGGAATCATCAGCGTACAAGTGGATAGGGTTAGATGTACAGCTTAGAAGGTCACTGATGAATAAAAGGAAGAGATCTGGTGATAGGACAGAGCCCTGAGGAACACCAGTGTTGACAGATCTAAGAGAAGAGCAATAGCCGTCTACAACAGCGGCTATAGAACAACCAGAAAGGAAGCTAGAGATGAAGGCACAGATAGAAGGATAGAAACCGTAAGAGGGCAGTTTAGAAATTAAAGATTTATGCCAGACTTGATCGAAAGCCTTTGAGATGTCAAGTGCAATGGCAAAGCTTTCGCCAAAGTCCCGAAAGGAGGATGACCAGGAGTCTGAAAGGTAGGTGAGAAGATCGCCAGTGGAGCGTCCTTGACGGAACCCATACTGACAATCAAAAAGAAGGTTGTGATAGGAAAGATGCTTTAAAATTTTTGTTAAGAATAGACTCGAACAATTTTGAAACACAGGATGTTAAAGCAATTGGACGATAGTTAGAGGGTTGGGAATGGGTACCCTTCTTTGGGACAGGCTGAATGAGAGCAAACTTCCAGCAAGAAGGAAAGGTACAAGTTGATAGACAAAGGCGAAAGAGTTTACCTAGGCAGGGCGTAAGCACAGAAGAACAGTTCTTGAGGACAACAGGAGGGACCCCATCAGGCCCATATGCCTTGTTAGTATTGAGGCCAGTGATGGCTGAAAATACATCAGCTGAAGAAATTTCAATGTCAGCCATAAGGAAGTCAGAGGGGGGAAGTGATGGAGGAACAGCACCGGAATCATCTAAGGTGGAATTGGAGGAGAAAGTCTGAGTGAAGAGATCTGCTATATCAGTAGAAGAAAGAGCCACAGAGCCATCAGAATAGAAAAGAGGAGGGAAGGATGATGAGGTAACATTGTTAGAAAGGTTTTGGGCAAGGTGCCAGAAGGAGCGTGAAGAATTTGAGTTGGAGAGTTGAGAACATTTAGTGTGGATGAAATTACTTTTATCAAAGCGAAGAACAGACTTAGCACGATTCTGGGCAAAACATAAGAAAGATGTGATTTAGGGGTGGGTTGGCTCTGGTACCTTTTGTAGGCCCTCTCCTTGTTGCGGACGGCATTAGAACAAGCGTGATTAAACCAAGGCTTTCTTGCATTAAACAAAGGATATGAGAAAGGAATGTATACTTCCATGCCCGAGAGAATAACCTCCGTAATGCGTAAAGCACACGCAGATGGCTCCCGGCCATGGAAGCAATAATCATTCCAGAGAAAATCAAAGAAGTACTGCCTGAGGGCCTCCCAATCCGCAGCTCCAAAGTGCCACAGGCGATGTTTCTTTGGAGGGTCCACAGGCCGCACCAGAGCGATAGGACAGTAAGATAATAAGGTTATGATCGGAGGAGCCCAACGGAGAGAAAAGATTAACAGTGTAAGCAGAAGGAATAGTTGTAAGGAAGAGGTTAGGTATGTTGGAACTCTCTCCAAGGCGGTCAGGGATACGTGTAGGGTGCTATACAAGCTGCTCTAGGTCATTAAGGATAGAAAAGGTGTAGGCTTGATCACCAGGTGGATCAATGAAAGGAGAGGAGAGCCAAAGGTGGTGGTGAACATTGTAATCTCCAAGAATGGAGATTTCAGAGAAAGGAGAAATGGACAGAATGTGTTCCATTGTAGAAGATAGTCGAAGAATTTTTGATATTCAGTAGAATTAGGTGATAAGTAAACAGTGCAGATACATTTAGTTAGAGAATGACAAGAGAGCCGAAGCTAGAGAGTAGAGAATTCAGAAGAATCAAGTTCAGGAACACGAGAGCAAGATAGGTCGTTGCATACACATACACAACAGCCACCTTTAGCTTTGAAATGAGTAGAGCAAAAGTAGGAGGATACAGAAAAGGGTTTGCCATCAGTTGCTTCAGACAGCTGAGTCTCAGTTAAGAAGAGAAGGTGAGGTTTAGAGGAGGAGAGGTGGTGTTCCACAGAAAGACCAGAGGACTTTCGTAATGGGACTACAGTATTTATGAAAACCACCAAAAGACTGGAAAAACCGTAAGACCAGATGCCGAATGAGGGACTTTTATTGTATCATTTTATTATTCTCTAAATTATTTTCAGTCACTCACATCTAATAAAAAAAAATTGAACCAATGTCCAAAACACCTGGCTCACTATAAGAATGCCATACAGTATCATTTACATACATCAGATATGAAATATTCCATTTCTTACTATGCTTACAGCCTAACACTTGCATTTGATGGGATTGAGAGATTTGTCTCAAACCTATTTTAAAAAAATAATAATAAAAAATAAAGGACATGGGTCTTCACAGAGCTACTATTGTAAGTGTTCAAAAAGTAGAGAAACCTTTCCCATAGCTACTAAAAAGATGTCTGCACTCAGAGCCTACTAAGGTGTACATGTTCCACAACTTGATCTAGTTGATCCAAATACCCATCTTTCTCTTCCATTTTTTTTTTTTACCTCAGGGTAATTATGCCATTATAAAAGTCTTACTACTGTGAATATCTCATATTTAACTTATGCCTATAATCATATTAATAAAGTAATGTATACTGAACAGTCACTCATTCTTCTCCTCCACTCATTTTTTATTAAAATCTTACTCTTTCTTCATTTCTTCCACAAGTGCTCATGCCCACACTTGCACATGTCATTCTTCTCCCTCATCCAGTTCGCCCTCTTTCATCTTTCTTTCATTCAGTGTCATCACATCTTGTTATTCTTTCTTTGGCAATAACAACTGTCATTTCCTGTTCTTCATTCACTCCTCTCACATCCCACACATGCCATAAAAGCCAACTTAATTTAACAGGAAATGACAGCTCTGGGCAGGGACAGATCTCAGTTCTGATGTCTTTGTATTCTACTTTCCCCTTAAACAATGGTAGTGCCAATGACTTACAACCACCACCAAGCACTATGGGAATGGAGAAACAACTCATATTAATCACCTGCTGAGGCAGAGCAAAAAAAAAACATAACTCCTCTTTGCATAAAATATTTTCTAATGTAACAGCTTTCAGTTTGCCTAATGTTCTGGCTTGGTAACAAGCCACCATCCCAAGGCAGCATATAGATATGCTAAGCTAATTCATGGTGCAAGACTAGATACCAATATAACACTTTTTGCAACTGACCTACCATCAAGGCAGGGAATCCCTAAGATGGGAGAAACAATGAAAGTTCTGTCTCTTACAATATGCTAGGGATATTTCAAAATAATATTATACACAGCAAAGTCTTTGTTCATCCTATGCCTCACTTATGACTGGTGTGGTTGTACGCAGTAATGGCAAAATATGCTTCTGGTTATGCAACACCCAATTTTGAGGGACAGATCATATGAAGGAAATGGGACTCACAGTTTCACAGTTACACTGCTAACTGCACCACCTGTGACTGGCAATGAGGTTGCTGAACCTCTATGCCTAGGTAATCTGATACAATCTGTCCATCACTGTACATTTTAGCAAGCATGAGGTGAATGTGGTATTGTAGAGGAAACAAAGCTACAGGACTTCCTCATACTATTGAATAATGGGTGTCATTTACTCAAATTCACCTTACAGGCAAATTACGAGTACATCACAAAAACCATTAAAGGTATCAAGGAAAAATTCTATACATATCACAGCATTTATATACTTTGACTTCAGTGATCAGGCCTAACTGTCTGAACCCAGATATAGAAACAGCTCCACAAAAAAAATCTTTATCACAGAGTTAGGAAATGTCATTCATGCTTTTGTAGCTGCAAATACCATATAACTGTCAAAGGTTAACAACTAAGATATTAATCACCTTCAAAATATATGAACCAAGAAATAACAAGTTTGCAAGGTGTACTCACTCTTAATGAGGCTCTTCTCCGCTCCTTGTCACCTTTTTCTAGACCAGTACCATAGCTGCGCGAGAAAGACCGGCCTAAGCTGCCCCCTGAGGCCAGTTTCTCTTGTCTCCGTCTCTCCATCTTGGCATATCGCGCTTGCTCATCAAGTTGTTGCCTGGTGGATATTGGTTTTTACTTGAAATTTAGAAGATAGGGAACAATATACAATGTGTTTAGACTGTATGCAAAGTATTCAGGTGAGTACTGAGGTTGCATATAGTTTTGTCATAGTTTATGTTATTATATTGAAGTCATATTTACAGTGAAACTAACACTTATTTCGTATGCTAAATCATGTGAGCCAACAACTCTTAATCTTGTAAGAATCAACGGGTCTGAAATTCATAAATTATCTTCTTGAGATACTATAAATCCTCCATGTTGTCATTCTTGTTGCTCAACCTCAGTCAGTCTGACTGAGCAGACCCACTGACGACAAGTAAGCACTGCCCCTATGGGATTGTCCCATAGTTTCCTTACACTGCTGATAATGTGTTTGCATCTTAGTGTAGCATGTGCAGTGAAGTGCTACATTATGTTTGTTACATTATGTGGTCCCAATCCACAAGCTGGGCACATGTTATCTGTGATTCCACCCAGCCCAAATCAAATTTGGTGACTGAGGAGGACTGGGTGATGATCCTCCTCTATGCCTAGCTAGGTGAACTCAATCATCTGTAGTTAAGGACACCTCTGATGGGTAGATGTCAGGAGGGGGAGGCTGGTGGTATGGTGTAGTGATAGAGCTGTTGTATTGCCCTGCGTGTGAAGGGAGTACCGGTATGTAGGTATTTTTTCACTATTAGTGTCAGAATACCTGGAGGTGGGATATTGTTGTAAAGGGTTTGATAATGTTTGTGTGGTGATTGTTTTATGTGACTAGGTGTGCTGTGAGTGTCTTTCATGTAATGACAGGGGTCTTGTGTATTGGAACAGGCTGCTGAATAGAAATGTGTGCTCCTCATATCAAGGTAGTCTTTGACAGGAAGGACTTTATTTTCTGAGTGTAAGTGAGCTGTGGGAGTGGTTTTGATGCAGGTTATGTGTATGGCATTGCTCTGTGCGATTTGCATGGGTTTGTAGTGAGTATTAGATATGCTGGGAGACTATGTCAGAGACCCATAGGACAAAACTATCTAATGTATTGTTTGCAGAGTAAGGAGAGTGTTTCTTTTTGCTGCTCAAAGTCTGGCCCTGTAGATACCCTAATCACAGTGAGTCAAGGAGTGTACCACCTCTTGATGTCTTGTCCATGGTCCTTGAAGGTGAATCCAGTGTCATATGCCACTCCAAGGTACTTAATGGTGGGTGTATGTAACACATACATTGTTAAGTATGATGTGGGGAGAATATAGTCTGCTCGCACAGTACGTGTGATCACAGTGCACGAATTGCATAGTACACGAGTGACCAAAAATCATAACCATAAAACTCTGAATGAGTGAGTTTAGCCCACAATATGCAAGGCAGAGGCGAGCAGTGACCCAAAACCACTATTTTCCCCCCTCCCCGCATGACGCATCCATCGTGTATTAAAGGCTCGTAGGGAAGGTGCTCAAGAGGAATCTACGGTAAGACATTGCCAATAACAACTTCGACAATAACGTTTTCGGCAATAAGAGTAAGTCAGAATAGATACCGTACCCAGTTTCTATAATAACGTTTGGATTCACCTGAATAACGGTTATTTCATAAATGCCAACTTGTTATACCGCAAATACATCCATAACAAGATGAGGAATGAAACAGACAGACAAGAAGAGATGAAGGAAATTGCTGAAAATGTGTGCAGTAGCAAGGAGGAGATGGAGGATCCTCCATCTGACTCACTTGCTTCACCTGGCATACCTTCAACCCCCACCATATTGACTGTTGCTGCATTCTAGAAGAAATATAACATTCGACAGGCTGTAAATTTCATCATCAAAGCCTGGAATAATACAACACTGGCAACCATTAAACACGTGTGGTGTGGCTGGGGCGGCGGGGACATTCTAAGTGTGTTGCCGACCCTCAGACCCCATGCTATTTAAGTCCATCAGGCCTGTCATCTACTGATTTTAAGGTCTATCTGTCTAATGCCAGATGCCTTAATCCCGTAAGGGGTGGCCCCAAACAAATCGCCTTCATGTCGCCCTGTCCCCCGGCATTTCATTGCCCTGCTCCCAGCTCACACCCCCCTCTCTCATATAACTCTCCACTCCATCCCTCCATCTCATCCTTGGCCTCTCCCTCACTCTCCCCCCCTCCACCTCACTCATATACACTCTCCTCGTCAGTCTCTCACTCTCCATCCTCTTCACATGGCCAAACCATCTCAGTGTGTTTCTCCTAATGCTTCCCATCACATCCAACTCCACACCACAACTCTCCTTCACTTCCTCATTTGTCAGTCTGTCTCTTCATGTGACTCCACATTTTTTTTCAAAATGCCTGATTGGGGAAAAGTTGTGGATTTGTTATACAAACATTGTGTTAAAATCATTTTCCTCTAAGATAATATTTAGACTATGAACACCTAACTTAAAGTTCTTCTTTATGACACAGATACAACGCGAGTTACGGCGCGTGTCTTTCCTGTGTGCTAGATGTCAAATTAATGTATTATTTATTAAAAATAAGCTAATTTTCATTAGGAATATAGTGGTTTATGTTGAAAACCATTAGTAACCCTTGTAATGTAGCACAAGAAGCTGTAAATGATTAAAATGATGAAATTCGGCTGACATAGGGTTCTAGCTTATTCGAATTGCTTTTAGAATACACTGCACTAGCCTAACTCACGGTAATTTCCTTCTGAACTCGTGCCATGAGTATGAAAAATGTGAATTGAAAAAAAACACACTTTATGGGGAAAAATATATTTGATTCTGCCATGGTGTCATGTAGCCTAGTACAGTACAACATTCCCAGAACCCCTCTTAACACTACAGTAATCTTCCCACTATCTGATGTAATAGAGCCAAAGGCATGACTGGAAAGTGGTCTTGTCCGGATAGTGGCCCTGAAGCTCCAGCACCGGTCATTCCTGACCCTAACCTAACCTAACCTAAATCAGAAAACCACCTACCTACCTCCCTGCAGGACATGCATAGCACTTATTTAAGACCCATTCACATAAATAATGGACACAAAGCATGAATTAATTCAATTTTAACCAAAAAATGATGATTTTGAGGAAAGTAAGGCAGAGATGTTCACAAGTTGACAGCATAGTGTAAGTAAGTATCGGACATGGCAATCACTACGAAAATCACCTCTTTCACAGCCTGTGCACTCAAATATGGGATACAAAGCATGAAATAAATAAACTGTTACCAGAAAACTATGATTTAGAGGTGAGTAGGGCAAAAATGTTCACCAGTTTACTAGATAGTGAACGTATGTAAGAGACATGGTAATCACTGAGAAAATCACCTCTTTCACAGCCTGTGCACTCAAATATGGGACACAAGGCATGAAGTAAATAAAATGTAACCAGAAAAATTATGATTTAGAGATGACTAGGGTAAAAATGTTCACCAGTTGACTAGATAGTGAACGTATGTAAGAGGAATGGTAATCACTGAGAAAATCACCCCTTTCACAGCCTGCGCACTCAAATATGGGACACAAGGCATGAAGTAAATAAGATGTAACCAGAAAAATTAAGATTTAGAGGTGACTAGGGCAAAAATGTTCACCAGTTGACTAGATAGTGAACGTATGTAAAAGACATGATAATCTCTGAGAAAATCACCTCTTTCACAGCCTGTGACCTCAAATATGGGACAAAAAAGCATGAAGTAAGTAAAATGTACCCAGAGAATGAGGATTTAGAAGTGATTATGGAAAATATTTGGCAGCTGACAGTGTACTTACATGTTCATGGTGGCTGTTTACCCAACCTCTAAAGCTCTGACAGTGGTGAAAATGCTCTTGAAGCATGTACAGTAATCCAGTGTTGAACTGCACTTAATCCTTAGCACTGTGAATTATGATTATTTAAACAAAAACTCACGGCAGTTCAGAGACAACTGTCGGAGTGGCAGGAGGAGGAGACAGTGGGAATGTGAATGTAAACAAGGCTGTCCGGCGCCGCGTGCCAAATTCAAACTTACGGGTCGAAAAAAATAGTTTTTTTTTCAATTGTTTTGCAATTTTTTGGCATTTTTGGGTTTTGAACATCAGCCTATGATGTCCGAACAGTGGTGTAACCGGATAGTGGTCGTCCGGAAGGTAGAGAGATTACTGTAATATCCTGTCTCAAAAGTATGTATTGCATATCTTATAATGATAATAAACAGTATTAAAAGTTATTACATATCCCAGTATGATAATAAACAATACTGAAAAGCATTTACCTTAATCCTACTGACGACAATGTTTACATCGATGAGAGATGGGTAGCGGTTTCGAAACACTAGCCTACAGTGCCTCATGCTGCTGCTGCATTAATGCTTCTTCTTCAGGAAGCTTATAACAGGCAACAGCTTTATCAAGATTTAAAACAATTTCGTTACCCCTTGTTTCATTTCTATCATGTGCTTTGATCTTTTCTTTGGCCATATCCACAAATGCAAGAACTTCATTTAACACTTCCTCTCACCGTTGTTTATCCTCCGAATTTGCTCTATTTTCTGGGTGTAGCTCAGTGGTGGCTTCTGCTTTAGTCTTTTCCTGGATGAAGAACTCTTTGCTTGATTGTTTTCTGCCATGGTGAAACACAAAAAAAGCAGGAAAGCACAAAAATGATGGGAAGAAGCACACAGGTAGGTGTACATGTGTAGACTAAAAATCCCGCCTGGTAGGCCTAGTTGCAGTACTGGCCGCTAGGCGTAAGTGAAGTGGGTGGAGAAAGCATTGTTTTGATTGGCTTCACTATCACAAGGACTGTGTGCTTAAATATGCTTGGCTTCCAGTCGTGAGCTGCGGCTACAATACCGTGAGTTAAACATCTCCTTGGAAATAAGTCATTTTCTAGTGGAAAGACACAAGTTAGAGCATTTTCTGTGACTTTGGTGATAATGGTGACTTAGATAAGGACACCATAAGTTAGGTAATTCATGAGTAAGAAGTGCGTGAGTTGTGCGAGTGCACTGTAATTTCGAAAATGATGCAGAAAAATGTAATACAGTACTTAAACTAAATCATATTCAAGGTTCAATATTGCAATTGATATAAAGCAGTATACTGTGTTCATTAAAATTAACACCAAAATTTATGTGTATTTATATGTTCAATTAAATACTATGGCAACACTCAGTATCCAATTTCTTATATGGAAGAACATGTAAGCTTAATATAAGAACCTGACTCGATATGTATCACTAAAAGCCAGATCTGCTAATGCCATTGAAAAGGCAATCATGGATTTCCTAAATCAAAATGATATTTGTACTAAAAATCTCATAGCTGTTGGTTGTGATGGAACCAGTGTGAACACTAGCATAAAAAGAGGAACAATTCGGCTATTGGAAGAATCACTAGAAAGACCTTTGCATTGGTTCATAAGTCTACTTCATACCAATGAACTGCTACTGCAGCATCTTCTTCATTATACAGATGGTACAACAAGTGGGCCAAAAGCATTCTTAGATCCAATAGGTAAAGCATTAGAAAAGTGTGAGAAACTGCCTGTAGTGAAATTTCAACAGATTGAAGCTAATATACCAGTTATTGATGCAGAGGTGTTAAGTAGTGAACAAAGATACCTGTATGGTATGTGTGAAGCAGTAAAGAGTGGTGTTTGTTCCCAGAATCTAGCATTACATCAGCCTGGAAAGCTCATTCTTTCTTGGTGGAAAACAGTAGCAAATCGGATTCTGAGGCTCTAATGCTGCTACATATGAACCTTCAAATAACCTGATGGTTTTGACTGAATACATCCTGAGAGTATATGAACCAATATGGTTTAGTATAAAGCTTAAGTCATCATGTACTGAGGGGCCCAAACACTTGTGGAATGTGATCCAATCATCTCAATTTCTACCCTCAAGATTGAATGAAATCACTGATCCTGTTATCCAGTGCAATGGATATTTTGCACATGCTGAAAATCTACTTCTTTCAATGATTACAGATGAGAAAAAGGATGTCAGATTACTTGGATTCAGAAGGATTCTTAAGGCAAAAGGGTCCAGGAGACCATCAGGGAGTAAAGTGAGACAGTTTGAAGTTCCAGTTATTAATTTTAAGGCCACGGTGTACTCTGATATGAATGATTGGACTGCAAATAGATCTGAACCTCCACTCACTAAAAATATCCCAGAAACCAATATCAGGTGCTTCCTTAAAAATAATGACACAGTTTCCCCTGCCACACTCAGGCAGTGGAAAGGACAGTTCATCTTGTTACAGAAGCCTGTCAAGCTGTCTCCTGCCATGATAAGTGAGACGGCTTCATTAGATCTTGGTTGGAGTCTTGATCAGTAATTCCCATGTACAACACTAAACATGAGTACAAAAGTCATGTAAAGTAACAAAGTAACAATGTAAGTAAAGAAAAGTGTGCCCAAGGTAGGGTGATTGGGTGGGAACTTGAAATGCAGCCACCTCCTTGTGTGAGTTCTGGGTAATATGAATAATACAAAAAAAGGAAGAAATATTATTCAAATTTGCGAAGAGGTGCATATCAGTTTTAGAAAATAAGTTGGTGTGCTTTGAGAGCAGATAACAAAAACCTTTTCTTACTCTAGTTGTTCTATTGAACATATGGTTGTCAAATCTCTACTACAGCTACTGTAGTAATTGGTTTCAGTGTTATCCCCACCTAATCTGATACCTCATGCCAACATTTGCTGACAGGTGAAAGAAGGCATTGATATGTATAAAATATAAAAGCTGATTCATGATTATCACCACACACAGTCATATTCCTGATTAAAATTATCTTGTTTTAAGCAAATATTACCATTAATGGACACCTAGCACACTCAAAAGACACGTCGTAACTCACGTCATAGGGAAGAACTTTAAGCTCGGTGTGCATAGTCTACATATTATCATAGAGGAAAAAATTTTTAACACAATCTTTGTATAACGAATCCACAACTTTTTCACCACCCAGACGTTTTGAAAATCGAAAAAAAGTTTTTTCACTCCACCCTACTCCACATGCTCCTCTCAAATAACTAATTTCCACTGCTCTCACTCCCGACTTCTGTCCCTTCATCAAGGCCCAAGTTTCACTTCCATACGTTACAGCTGATATCACAATACTGTCATGTAGTAGCTTTTTCACTTCCATGCTCACTTCCCTGTTTCTTATCACTGACCAAATTTTTGTTATTTCAGCTGTATCTGTAGTATAAGCCTTCAAAATTTTCCCATTATTATATCTCTAAGGTTAAAAAAATATCAAGGTTTGAGGGGTTCCACTCATATGTTATTTTTCCCATACGATTATTTATTCACAGTACGCGAAATCACAGCGCGCGAGGTCGTGGACTGCCCATCCAATCGCGCACTGTGTGAGTGAACTGTACCTGTTTTCAAGCTTACTGCTGGTGGTGAGTGTAGTAGTGAATTCGACTGGGGTGATCTTCAGCCTGTTGTACTCAACCAAGAGCATCAATGGGTTGAAGCAGTCTTGTTGCAGTGTGCAGGCTGTGTGCGCAATGTGGTGTGTGGTTGTTATGCTGATGTCATCTGCATATGAGGTAAAGTTTGTGGGTTGCTGGGGTGTGGGAATATCATATATGTAAAGGCTGATGAGTGTGGGTGAGAAAATGGGACCCTGTGGAACTTCGTTATGGAAATTTTGTGTCCGTGATGACTTGCCCTGGAATGTAACATGTGCTTTTTTCTACCAGATAAATAGTTGGCAAGCCAGCATCTGGTGTCGTTTTCCATATTTGTGTTGTACATCTTGGTGATTAATTTGCATTAGGGGACGGCACCGAAGGCTTTACTAATATCAATTGTTGTGAGAAGTATACGCCGAGTGAGTGCTGTGGAGGAGCAAGGGGAACATGAGGGAGTGACACTGTTGAGAATGAGGCATTCATTTATTTTGAGTGGTATCCTAAGCAGTGTTATGGGTCTGTATGAAGAAGGGAGAGTTGGATCTTTTGTTTGGTTTAAGTACAGTGATGATTATTCCATACTTGCAAATACTGGGAATGCTACAGTGTGCGTATAAGTAGTTGCTGATGTTTGTGAGGGCCTGAATGCCTTGTGGTCCTAGATGTTTCAGGTGTAGATTGCTGATGCTATATCCAGTCCTGTGCTTATAGAGTTCTTTGTTTTCTTGATAATGTTATGTATCTGTTCTGGAGTGAAGGTGGATGCACTGTGATCAAGTGGAAAGGACTGCTTATGCTGAGAGGGTTATTTTTCAGATGTGGTGCATGTTGGTGTTAAGTGGCTTGTGTTTGCATAATGGTTTATGAATACAGCATGTTCATTTGTTCTTTGTACAAAGGGATGTATTAGATGTTGGTGATGGCAGCATGGGTCTTGGAAGTTCTGTAGAGTCAATAGGCACCTGTGGAGTGACTAAGCATTGTTACAAGGACCTTCCAGTTTTCCATATTCCTAGTAATAATTTTTTTGTTCATCTCAGTGTTTAGTTCTTGGAGCCTTGTGATGATGTCCTGTGTGTATGGTAGTGGTGAATTGTGTTTAAATCTGTCATGCTGTCTTGTGAGGCAGACAATCTCTTGTGCAAAGTTTGGACTGTAATGTATTAAGTTGCCTCATGGGATGTAGTGTTTGTCTATGTTGAGTATGATGTTAGTGAACTTTGTAATGTGCCTGTTGATGTTGGTGATGAGTGAATTGTTTAAGTGTGTTGAACTGTTACTCTGTTTCTTCAGTGGATTTTGTCAGCCTGTTTTCTTGTATGAGTAGTTTGTGTATATGAGGTGTGATTCCTCAGGTTTGGATTGTCAGTTGAGGGAATGCTGTACAGTACTTGTAACATCAATAACTGATGAGTTCATGGACAAGAGGGAATACAGTGGACACACAGGCATTGCTGACTGGCATCTCTCTCTATGTCCTCAGTAATTTGTGCAGGATAGTCTGGAAATTCAGGCAACAAAAGTACCATATTTTTCAAACTTCAGATATACAATGTGGAAAATGCTAAGTCATCTAGGATAAAAGGGTACTGGAATACCCAAGTTACAAAACTAATAAATATCCAGTCAAAAGAGGCTATGCATTAATGTCCTATGGTCTGAATCCATGTGGCAGTCAAAGGTTTTTCTATCAAGTACAATGATAGGGACACAGGGTGATCTTATACAGCTACAATGATGTGGACTACAGCACCCTAGCCTCGGATCCTCCTGTGCACTAAACTCTTCTAAATTCAAGGGAATAAGAGGGGAGTGACTTGTCTTCCCCTCCCCATGAAATAACTTTTGGCAACATGATATGAAAACCCGATCTGAGAAGTATAAGGGAGATCCATGTAAATTAGACTTCAAAGTGAAACAACTCACCTGGCTGGTAGTACAAGGCCGTCCAGCTCAGTAGCCAGGTGACGGCGGATTATATTTTTAGACTGAGGGATGCCAAGGGCAGTGGCCATGGTGTCTGATGTGAAAGAAGACTCCAGTACCACCAGGGCTCCATGTACACCACTGTCTGTTTACCAATGTAAAAGCAGCTTTAAAAAATTGGAAGATGCAGTTTTTTTTTAACTGACCATCCATCATCCACTCCTAATGTTGCCCCATGAGGAGCATTAGACCCCAGGGCTCGGCAAGTTGGTCCTGACATTTAAGATGACAGTGACCAACCTAACTCATTCCTGAGTGGCATTATGTGAGCAAAAAACCCCAACCACCCCTTGGATATAAACCTGAACTGGCTCAATCCGATTGGAGTGCCTTAATCCATCCATCCATCATCCAATCCTATATTGCCCTATGAAAGGCGTAGGACCCCGAGACTTGGCAAGTTGGTCCTGACATTTTAGATAAGAGTGACCAGCCTCACTCATCCCTGAATGGCATTACGTGAGCAATAAACCCCCAAACACCCCTTGGATATAAACCTACACAGGCTCAATCCAATTAGAGTGCCTTAATTGCCCACTAAACCACCAGGAGCCATAATTTGGTTATATGGTTACCATCCAAGGTAGTAAGTGGTTTCTTGGTGAACAGGAAACCATTTGGCTTGTCACTTAGTGTAGAGTCACCCACAGGCAGAAGGAAGAGGACAGAATGAAGGAAAGACAGACAGAAGAGGGAGTGTAAAGTCACCTGTAGGCAGAAGGAAGAGGAAAGAATGATGAAAAGAAAAGACATAAGAGGAAGGAAGGAAGAGAGGAAAGGGCAGACACCCAAAGCAGCACTACATCAAGTGAGTGGATGGTGAGTGCCCACACCTACCATACTGTACAAAAAACATGAATATATTACTAAATAAAAGGAATATCAAAACTGTTTTGAGAAGACTTGAAATTTTAAGTCTCCTTCAGGGCAATGAAAACAAAAAGATTAAGAGGATCAAGGAAAGTATGAAATGGAGCCTTGAGGCTTACCCTTGAGGTTATCTGCATACTCAGCCAAGTCAATAGAGCGAGCCCAGCGAACCCAGCGCATGTTAGTCCACACCACTGGGTCACTGTCAACCATCTCACACTGCCGCCGTCGCTCTGCCAACACCTGTCATACCAATATACACAATTATGCCAATTGCACTTACAATATGCAACACATTACCTGAATGATCATAAATTTTTTAACTGATGTGCAAAGCAATACCTATAATTCAGTGAAATAATTGCCCTGGGTCAAGACAGTTGTTCCAACATTTGCTTCTTTTCAAATATCAGGTGAATATCATAAATACAATTATGACCACTGAGCTAACTAGATTTCATGTGAAAAATGTTAGGAAGAGCATTACTCATAACAGTCATGTTATGGTGATATTGCACTTTGGCATGATGGCTCTAGCACTGCTTGTGCTAAAAATTAGTACAGAAAGTGATAACAGCATTCAGATTAACAAGATCAAATTAATTCAAACTTAAGATAAATGCCAAAGAGAAGTATGGTAAAAGTTGACATGCCATCATCCATTCATATATGCAAACAGTATTTCACTAATTGCCACCTAATAAACCTGTGCTGTGGTACAAATGTTTACATCTTTTTAGGTTCAATGTAAATGTACCTGTCTGTCAAATCTGACAATCCTGAGGAGGTGTACACCATGTATGATGGAGGCTTGGTGGAACTTGCGGTGGACTCCTAAGTGCTTCTCTAGCTCCTTCTTTGTAAGTGCCTCCAGCAACCGCCCATCAACTAAGGAGTTGGCAAAAGCCTCTGAATACTGAGGTAGGCCTAAGTCTGGCAACCACTCAGAAGAAACCCAAGTGTGGCCTAGAGCAGAAATGCGAGGGAATCGTGACAGGCGAGGTTCACGCATCTCCTCTATGGCCAAGCGCAGCTTCTTGCGGTGCATTGGGTGTGTGATGCCCAAACCCATCTCTAGCTCTGAGTCATTCAGTTCCAGTAACACCTATAAGATAATAATCCTTTAAACTTAACAATTATGCAGCAATAATTTCCTCATTACAGCAAACTAAATGGGGAAAGAGGATGATGTTATATCTGAAAATTAATTATATCTGATGTTCAATGGTCATTACAATTTATAAACACAGCCTCATTATACAATATACCCACCCAGGTTCAGTGGATAAATCATAAGTATTCACATCACACAAATAAACATTGCCCCAGTCAAAGTGTGCCTTGATTATTCACAGTTTAGTTTGTGTATTACACTTCTGAATGACAATTATTTTCTGAGCTCTAAAGTGACAAAAGCTGAATTAACATGTGAAGAGTATTATAAAATCAACAAATGTCTAGCATCTGGTTGACTGATACCCACCACTACACCATTACAAAACAGACAGTGTCACATATCAAAGTGTGACACAATTGTCCTAAACATTGTCTTTGCACTACACTTCAGAATAACAACATATATGTTTTGAGGTCAAAAGTAGCAAAAACTGAGTGAAATGTGTGAAGGGTAATAAAAAAGTGAGGCAAAACGAGTTACATTATCCAGTCATGTGGTTGTTTGGTTGGATGGCCGCACTGTTCTTAAGCCTAACTGTATTCCTTTAATGAAAATATTGAAAAGAAGGCTCAAACACTGTAGTTCATTACTGCCAAAATTAGGTATAAAGAGGCTTGTTATGATGAGGGTTTACTGTATTAAACTCCTTACAGTACACTTATACAGTTGCTACCACAATTCAAAATTCATTCTTTAATAATCTGTATATAGTTTTACTATTTTCTCTTAATAGTCATAACACTGAAAAAAAGGGATCTTTCATAAACTATTAATAAATGGGTAAATAGGAGAGTTCAGCAATGAAAAAATTCCAACATGTAACATACAGTAGCTAATTTACTCTAAGCAGTGGTAATATATTGATGGGATATTATTCAACAATCATGTATCATGCACACTAGTTTAACTTACAAACTACAAACAAAGAAGAGATGTAAGAGTTAAGACAGTGTGCTTTCCAAATGCCGTGTTTGAATGAAAGTCTGCTAATATGGATCATAAATCATAAAATATAGAAGCAACATTTCACCTTGCCACTGCGAACATTTTCTGCACACATGGCTCCATACTGAGGCATTCCCAGAGTCACCTCCAGCCATGCCAGAACTGTGGGTGCCTTCCATCTTTCTAAGGGAACATGCTGTGCCTCCTCAAGTAGTCTCAGCTTTTCAGAGTAGCTCTCCTCAGTCAGTGGCGATGCACACAATGAGGAACTTGGGGACCAGGAGGCTCGCTTATCACTCCCACTGCCTACACACCCAGAGTTAGCAGACACACACATTAAAGGGATTAGCATCACCACTTGTACAAAGGCAAGTACATAAAACTTAGTGACAGGATTTGTACAGCATACAGAATTATTATGTAGCAACAGCATGAACTGTGAATACAGTATACAGGAAGAAGCAAGCTAGCATACTGACTTGTAGTATATTGTAAAGATACAATGTGTAAAACTGTTTTATGCATAATGTGAAGTCATGAATATGTCTATGGCTGGTTAAAGTTGTGGTGGGAATAGGTGAAGAGTAGTATGGCAGGAAATCACACATGCTATACAGTCTGAAAGAACATTATATATTATCACCATACATTGATTAATATCAACTGTAAATTGAAGGTATTCTGAAGATTATCCTAAATGAACACATGCTGCACAAGGCAGGACACTGATAGCCTGTTTGTCTTACCCACCACTCCTAAATCTGTAATTGCTGTTACTTAATTACTATCCCATGGTGTATGCAAAGTGTTATTAAAAACTGAAGCAAGAAAGATAACATAACAAAAACCCTAATAAGTTAGAATTCTAAAGAAAACAGTACTGTACAAATTATTATGTACAAAACATTCTATATCACATTTGTATTAGTTGCCAGAAATCATAAAGCAGAATTGAGGACAAGTTCCTCTTTTTTTTTTTTTGTTATCTTCTGAATTACAACTAGACAGACACAAAAACAAGTTAGTACAATGGTTTTTATAACACAACTATAAGTTAGCAGACTATCAAGAACCACACAGAGTTAGAAAAACACTAGGGAACTAAGGGTGCTTGGTTTCCTCATTGGTGAGGGCTGAAGGCAGGTCCTCCAAACTCGACATTCCTACAACCAAGTAAAAGATTATTCATCTGTTTGCACATCTTCATGATAATACTTAATTTACATATTTGTACTGTAACTGGATATAAATGCCAATGTATCACAGAATTTAAGTGTAACCAGTAAATATGATGAAAACATATGCTTAAGCCAGTGTTTTACTGTATCTACCACACTGTGCAGCAGCTGTAATGAAGAAAAGTTTTAGTGTCTTATGCAGGAGTACAAAGAGATAAATTTCCTCACCATCATATATAGATGTGTCAAGAGCAGCACGCTTCTTCTGCCTGGCAAACACTCTAGAGATGGAGCCCCAAGTGCCTCCAGCACCTTTATGACTTTTACGAGTAAGGGTGCTGGTGCCTCTTCCCCCTTTGGTTGCATCACCTGCCTCGTTCAGATGCTCACAAAGCTGCTCAGCTGATCGACTCAGACCACCTGAACAGGCACTACTGCAAATACAGAAGGTGCCAGCTCAGCTTCTATTCAATAACTGAAGTCCAACTTCCATTCACTGACTACAGTTCAATGTCTGGTCAATGATTAAAGCAAAAATTCTGCTCAGTGATGCAGGTGTACAAAGAGGAATACTTGACTGCCAAGCGGAGGGCTAGGTTTACAGGACAAAGTATGAGTTACAAAGACTTTTACTTGATAACCTAAATCATGTGGAAGGGAAGAATATGATTTATAAAGAGGCAAATCAGATGAAGAGGGAGAATAGGGATATCATAGGTGAGCAGTGTGTGAAGAATGATGAAGGAAGGCTTGTGGTGAATAGTGGGGATATTAAAGACACTTGGAAAGAGAATTACAGATGGCTGTTGAGAAAGGTTTAGAGCCTGCAGATCCAGTGTTTGACCCATGGCCTTTGATTGATGCTGCTACTGTGAGTGGGGCAACAGGCAAGATGCAGGTGAGAAAGGCAGCAGGTGTGTCTGGGTTGACTGCTGAAATATTGAAAGCCTCAGGAGATATAGGAGTGAGGTTAGTCACTGACCTGATAAATATGATTATATATGAGTGTGCTGTCCCTGATGATTGGCTAAAGAGTGTAATTGTAAATGTGTACAAGAGGAAGGGTGATGCTCTGGAAAGAGGAAATTAAAGAGGCATAAAGCTTTTAGACCAGATAATGAAGGTATTGGAGACAGTTCTAGAAGGTATGATTAAAGAAAGAGTGAATATTGATGAGATGCTGTTTGGGTTTATGCCAGGCAATGGGACCACTGATGCCATATTCATTGTGCAACAGCTTCAGGAAAAATATTTAGGAAAGTAAAGGGAACTGTACTTTGTTTTTGTTGATTTGGAGAAGGCCTTTGACAGAGACCGTAGAAAGGTTGTGAGGTGGGCAATGAGAAAGCTTGGGATCAAGGAGTGGGTGGTTAGGGTTGATATGACCATGTATGTGGGTGCTCACACCCAGGTAAGGGTGAATGGAGATTTGAGTGATGAGTTTTCTGTGAATGTTGGTGTGCATCAGGGGTCAGTCTTGAGCCCCTTGTTGTAGTAGTAGTAGTACAGTACTTGTTCCCTAGGCAGTCTGGCCGAACAACCCTGAGTCCCTAAGGAAGGCCACGGCAGAGACCGGGCTTTCCTACAGAGCTCTCAAGGAGTGTATGTCATGTTGTTGGCACAGGTATTTGTGTGCAACGCAGTCTTCCATAATGTGCTTAATAGTATGGGGTGCTGTGTTGCATCCTGGACAGGCATCAGCAACGGAGTCATCCAGCCTCTTCTGATAACTTAAGAGGGCTGGATGATGCCCACATCTCAGCCTGGCAAGGTGGACCCTGTCCTCACGAGGGAGATAGGATTCAGAAGGGTGGATATCAGGAGGCCGTGCATGCAGCTGTGTCGTCTTTGAGTGACTGAATGGAGTGGCAAGTGATCTGAGTATGGATATGCTTCTGGAAGCTGGTCTGAGGTGGGCAAGGAGGGACAGATGACAGTATTGTGTATGATATCATGTGCAGGGTGTTGTTCTGATGTTCCTTGGTGTGTGTGGATGTGCTGCCATGTAGTATAGTGGATGGTTTTGGTTTGTGGAGGCTGCGGTGAGAATTTGGTTGCCTCTCATGTCTAGATGATCCTTGACTTTGAAGCCTTTGGCTTCTTGGTGTAGGTGGTCTGTGGGTGTAGTAGATGTGCAGCCTGTGATTATTTTTAGGGCCTTGTTCTGTATGGTCTGTAGGGTGTTGTAGTGTGTTTTAGTGAGGTTAGAAGCACAAGAAGGGCTTGCATAATTCATCACTGAATGTATGTAATGTTTGTATACTGTGGTGGTGGTGGTTTCTTTGTTGTGTCCAAATGTTGTATGGGCAAGTGACCTCAAGGTGTTGAGTCTTGGTGTTAATTTACCTTTAATGTTTGTGATGTGTTGTTTGAATGACATTGATGCATTGTATGTTACACCAAGGATTTTGTGTGTGTGTGTGTGTGTGTGTGTGTGTGTGTGTGTGTGTGTGTGTGTGTGTGTGTGTGTGTGTGTGTGTGTGTGTGTGTGTGTGTGTATTTACCTAATTGT
>JAGKTI010009756.1:0-13593 GCA_018397915.1 Birgus latro
ATTGGTTATGCTTCATCAAAGTATCCTTGAATTATGAAGAAAAACACACATAGTAACATCAAATTACTCGAGTTAACTTAGGGTATGTCTAATTTCTTTTTCTGTACAGTTACTTCTGGACAGGAAAAATAATAATGTGTACGGTTTGTGGAAGGCATCATTATCATTATTATAATTAGTCAGCTGATCTCTGCTTCTCGGGCTGCTGTAGTTGTCACCTCTGAGTTCTATAATATGGAGTGGCTTTCTCCGCCGCGAGCGTGTGATTTTGGCCGCCATATTGAAACCCTTCCACTCGTCGCTTATAATAGAAAAACTATCTATCTATCTATCGCCAGATGCCTCAATCCCGTAAGGGGTGGCCACAAATAAATCGCCTCCATGTCTCTCTGTCCCCCGCTATTTCACTGCCCTGCTCCCAGCTCACATCCCCTTCTCTCATATACCTCTCCACTCCATCCTTCCATCCCATCCTCAGCCTCCCCCTCCCTCTACCCCCATCCACCTCACACACATACACTCTCCTCATCAGTCTCTCACTCTCCATCCTCTCCACATGACCAAACCACCTTAATGTGTTTCTCCTAACGCTTCCTATTACAACCACATCCACACCATAACGCTCCTTCACTTCCTCATTTGTCAATCTGTCTCTCCATGTGACTCCACATGCTCCTCTCAAATAACTCATTTCCACGGCTCTCACTCTTGACTTCTGTCCCTCCAACAGGGTCCAAGCTTCATTTCCATACGTTAGGGTTGGTATCACAATACTGTCTCATGTAGCAAGCAGCTTTTTCACTTCCATGCTCACTTCCCTATTTCTTAACACTGCTTTCAAGGAACCAGCAACCTTTCTTCCCTGCTGCACCCTTTCATGCACTTCACCCTCCAAACTTCCATCCTTACTCATCACACTACCCAAGTACTTAAACGCACTCATATTCTCCATATCCTCCCCATTCAATCTCACTCACTGTACATTCACTGACTTCACGTTTCTCGAGGACCATCAATTTACCCTACATTCACCTTTAGATTCCGTTTCTTACACACTCTCCCAAACCCATCTACAAAGTCCTGCAACTCCCCTACGTCTTCACCTAACAACACAGTATCACCTGCAAACAACAGTACAGGGAGTTTCCAAACACTGCCCTCTCTCACTAGGGCTGGCCCAACATCCACAACTCTACCTTGTATCTCTTTTATAACCCCATCCATATACAGACTGAACAACCATGGAGACATGACATCCTTGTTTCAATCCAATCTTCAAATGGAAAAATTCACGCAGTTCACTATCCACACGCACTGCAGCCTTTGCACCCTCAAACATACTCTTCACGGCCTTCAACAACTTCCCATCTACTCCATATATTCTTAATACTTTCCACAATCCTTGTCTATCCACCCTGTCATATGCTTTCTCCAAATCCACGAAGGCGGCATACAACTTCTTTCCCTTCTCTAGAAACTTTTCCACTAGAGATCTAAGAATGAATATCTGATCTACACAACCTCTTCCCTTCCTGAAACCTCCCTATTCTTCTCCAACTAATTCCTCTGTTATTTCCCTAACTCTGTCAATAAGCATCCTACCATATACTTTTCCTATTAGTCTACACTAAGAAGGGAAATGCCCCTATGATTACCACACACTTCTTTTTCCCCTTTTCCTTTGTAATAATTATACCTGACTTCCAATCCTCTGGGACTCTACCTTCCTTCCTGGCCAATCTGCACACCTTCCACATCCATTCTATTACTATCTCTCCCCATACTTCAACATTTCACCACACTTCATGAACTCTTGGGGCATTCCTCATTTTAACTTTCTTCAATGCTTCCACAACTTCCACCCTACTGATTTCTTCCTCTCTTCCCACACCCCTCCTTCTCCCACATTACTTTCATTCTCTATGTTCAACAGTTCATTAAAGTGCTCTCTCCATCTGTTCACTTTTTCTCCCTTCTCCACTAGTATTCTATTTTTATCTTTCACTCCCCAACTAACTTCTTTGGCACCCTGTCTAACTCTCCTTATCTCTTTCCAGAACATTTTCTTACACTCCCTCCACTTTGCACTCAAATTCCTTCCAAATTCCTCAGCCACTCTTCTTACTCTCTCTTACTAATCTTTTCACCTCTCTCCTCCTCTCTACATATAACTCCTTTCTACATATACTGTAATACAAAAACATGCATAGATATTTTTTTTTCCTGCCTAGTTCAACGAATTATATGGGGTACATTTAGCCCAGAATATGAAAAAAAAAAAAAATAATAAAACGGCATAGGTTGCTGCAGTGCATAACATACCCTTATTCTTTTTCGTTTTTCTGTATGACCTTAACCTAATGTCTGTTTATGATAGTAATGATAAAACTGACGTCGATTGAAAGAGCACATATATGAAAATAATGTATATTTCGTCATCATAAAGTATATAAGCACATCACTACGTGTCAACAAGTGGGTTGTTGGACGGTTAGTGCCCCTCCCCGTAAAACAAATAACTCATAAGTCAAATGACCACCCCTTACAGGATTATGGCGTCTGGCAATAGATAGACAGACTGTCTATCTATTACCAGATAGTGTGGCAATAACGTTGAAGTGATGGTGCTGTTTAAGCTGTTTTACATCGAAGTAGTGGTGTTGAATTGGTGTGGGAAGTTCTTAGACTATCCATGCCATGAAACGAATGTCCAGATTGACAGAGGCCGGAAGAAACACGAAAATACTGCCAAGAGAGTGTGAACAGAAGAGAAGAGGACATAGAGCAAAAGACTGGAGATAAAGGGGCCTCTTTTAGTCGCCTCAATCATGCAGGGCTACTGGGAAAGAATCATCCCGCCCCACCCCAGGGGACAGTAATCTTCCAGAATTAGCAACAAGATATATTTCTTACTTGTGAAATGTAATGCCATCTCTCTTTGATGATTTCCTGTACCCATTTTTGCATCCAGAAGCTGCACAGCTGACCATGGCACTATATATTAGGGAATCATCGGCTGCTTTCAAAAATCCAATGAACACCTCAGATCAAAAACAGTGGACATCAAGCGTGGTGTAACATGGCTGCCACCATGGAGGTATTATACCTCCATGGCTGCCACTACACCAGCGCCGCTCTGGCAGCGGCTACATAGATTACGCTGTTACCCATGAGAAATGGGTTGTCACCCATTTTCGTTCATTCGAGTGCACACGAAATGTCGACTTAATTGATGAAGAAAAACAGATGCACTACCGTTTCACTTTACAAAATATAGTCACTCTGAAATTACGATATTTATATATAACCTATTCCAACTTCTACAGTTCAGTTTATGGGTTATGAATCCTGGCATTGGCAAAAAAAAAAAAAAAAAATCCCCAAATTGAAAGCCGATTTCCCCATTTCCACCCCGAAATCCCGAAATCTGGGGATAATTCCCCGGGGTTGGCAACATTGCACACAATCTCACAGCTGGCGGGAACTGTGAAAACAAGGCGGACAAAAACTGACGATCCCCTTGCCCACCAGCACCCCATTATAACTGGCGCGAAAGGTGAATTCTTCATTGTGAGACATAAGTTCTTGGAAATTTTGGGCTTTTCCGCGAAAGGTAAATTCGCGAACCCAAATCACATGAAACATAAGGGCTGATTACAATTTATATGAGTCATGTGCGCTCTCAGCTAGAATACTGCTCACCCATGTGGAGAGGTTGCACTAAAACAACTAGACAAAATTCAGAACAAAGCTGTTGGAATTATTAAATACCCTGCTGCTACATATAAACTAGCTCCCCTACAAATAAGAAGGAATGCTGCCTTCCTTGCATCATTATTTTACATACCGTACTTTTTTCTGGCAAATGCTTAGACAATGTTGCGTTAATTGTGCCACCTCTCCGCGCCTTCCCTCGTGCTACACGGGCATCTAGTAGTGATCAGGACTGGAAAGTCAAAGCCATATTGCAAAACTTCTGCCTATCAGAATTCTTCTATTCCCTGAACTGCACCTCTCTGGAACTCGATTCCCCAGAGCTGTTCCCCCCCCCCTCCCCTCCCAGACGTCAACCTACAGCTGTTCAAGTCCGACTGTTGCAGATTTTTTATGAATGGAGGACACCAGTAATCTGGTGTATGGATTATTTTTTTATTCATTTGTTTTTCCTTTCTCTGTTGTCATAAAAAAAAAGAGAGAAAAGAGAAATGCATCCTTATCAAAAGGAAATAAAAAAAAACAAAAAGAAAAAAAAGTTCAATGCCCAGGCCAAAGCCAGACCAGACAAGTTCAGACCAGCCTAGCCTAAGCAAGGTCAGCCCAGCCTTGGCCAAGCCGGGTCAGCCTAGGTTAGGCCAACTTAGGTCAGGTCTAGCCAGGTCAGTCTAGACCAGTCAGACCAGGCCAGTCCAACCAACACCATCCCAAGCCAGGCCAGCCCAGCCAAGCAATCACAAGCCAGGCCAGCCCAGCCCAGCCACGCAGTCACAGGCCAAGCCAGACCTGGCTAGCACAGATCTAACCAGACCAGGCCAGGGCAGCCCAAGCCAGTCCATACCAGCCCAGGCTGGCACAGATCAAACAAGAACAGGCCAGGTCAGCCCAGGGCAGTCCAATCCTGGCCAGAACAGCTTAAGCCAGGCCAGCCAAGGCTAGGCCTGCCCAGCCTCACCCAGGTCAGGCCAGACAGGCAAGTCTAGACCAAATTAGGTCAAGCATGGCAAGTCCAGGACAGACCAACCCAAGCCAGGCCAGGCAAGCACAGGAGAAGCCATCCTGAGCCAGGTCAGTGCAGGTTGGATCAGAACAGGCCAGGAAAACATTGGCCAGCCCAGTCCAGCCAAGCCCAGGCCAGGCCAACCTAAAGTAGCCCAGGCCAGGCCAACTCAAAGCAGCCCAGGCCACTCCAGCCTAGCACAGGCCAGGCCAACATAGGTTAGACCAGACAAGACTAGCCAGCCCAAGTTAGGCTAGGCCAGAACAGCACAGGCCAGATCTGCTCAGCACAGGTCAGGCCAGGCCAATGCAACACAGGCAAGACCAAGCCAAGCTAGGCCAGCCCAGCACAGGCAAGGTCAGACCAGGCCAGGCCAGGCCAGCCTAGGCCACCTTGGGCCAGTCCAGGCCAAGCCAGCCGAGCTCAGCCCAAATCTGGTCAGGCCAGGCCAAACCAGCCCAGGCCATGCCATGCCATGCTAGCCAAGGCCTCAATTCAACCAATCACCCAAACTCACCCCCAACCAATCACCACTGCCTCATCCCAGCTACTCATAGTGCCTCATCATTACGTTATTATTTTCGACTACACTGTATTCCACTTAAGGCCAAAATTATCAACAACAACCACATGGAACTGATTATCATTTTGGTGATTGGGAACAACAGACATGTAAAGGGGTTTCTGACCGGGACTGCACCCAGACAATGGACAGGCTACCATTATTTTCAACCTTTTAGTTAGATGAGAGACTTTTACTCTTGCCACCTCGACGATTTTATTCGACTTAGGAGATACGTTTTTCTCCCTGGGAGAGTCACAAAGTCTTCATCTTCACGACTAGGCAGTTCTCCTATTGCTGAATAAAATAGTCCTGTAGTGAAAATGAATACACGGTACTAAAAACTGTCATTGTACTGAAAAGGTAATATAAAATCCTATTTGCTACAGTATCTTGGGCGAACGTAACAAAATCCACCTCAAGCCTCCCTGTCACAAAACCTCACTCACCCCCGTCACATCAAGCCACCCTCCCTCATGTATTTCATTCCCTTGGGTCTGTCTCTCTCCCTCATCGTCATTCTACTGGAAAAGACAACACAAATACTCCGCCGATATCCACAAACCCCGCAATATCTTAGTAACTTCATATACTGAAAAACTGTCATCCTGTGACTGTATGCATGTGTGCATAGGTGGTTTCCTGGTACCTCTTCCATAATAGTTTATTTCTCTATACTTGATTGGTTAGTACAGTTTTCTTCTCAGGTCATTCATGCACAATATGTCGACGTTTTTAAAACGTCCACTTGCAATACATAATGTTGCTGTATATTTTAGCAGAAACATGAAATTTTAACATAATAATCTGATACATGACTTGGACTCCAAAGATGGCATCACTGAATTATGACGGTCATCGCTCATTGTCTAGTTTGAGTTCGTGTGGTAAGGACGTGAATCACCAATATTTGTAAGGTGCAATATGGAGAGTAAATGGTTTACGTAACCACAAATGGAACATCTCATGAGGTTATTTTTACTGATGTATTGTACCCTCGACTTAAAAAAAAAAAAAAAAAAGTATCGGCACCCTCGGGTCGGATAAGATGTGAAATGCTGCGTCTCTGGTTCAATCGGAAGTGTTGGAATGCCTGTTTAATTCACAAAAATTCACAATGCTCATTATAATGCAATACCGTATGGAAGTGTGGGAGTAGATATTACTAACTGGCAACTCTGTTACATATCCGTGTCATTTCCCGTAAATCATAGTCCATGTATCATATGTCTCACTGAAAGAGTGCCGATACTTCTATCTCATCGAGGGTACAATACGGACATGAGACGTCACTTTGCAGAAGTCATCTTTCTCAATAAAGAAAATAATACGGGTGTGAAAACTTCTACATAATTTATTGTTAATTGTTAACAAATTATGATGATAACTTTTATATCAACCATTTTTACCAATAACCAAAATAATGATATATTTATAATACCGATACTTTTACCGAAATACTAAACAGTGGTTAGAAGACATCATATTCTTACCGATGCATAATATAAAATAATGATACTGTGGTACCCATCCCACTGTTTAACTTAGTGGAAAACAGGATATGATGATGATACTAACACTCCTTGTAATTTGTAGTGAAAATATTAATCGAGGTTAGAATATTTTTTTAAATCACATTTTTAATCACACAGGTGAGAACACGTTTGCTTCAGTCTTCACCGATAATAAGGTACTCCTATAGGATACGTGGTGGTAACATGCACAGACAGCAACAGGGACACACATAGGTCTACCTTGTTCCAATTCATATTCTTACAAACTTAGCTAATAGCATAAAAAAAAATCTGGAAGGAAAATAGTAAAAAATAAAGAGGCATTAATCCCTTCAACCAGAGTACGTCATTTCCAAGTCAGTCTTGTTGTTAACAAACGATTTTAATTAAATTAAGACAGCACCCCAGTATACTACAGTGAGGAGATTAATGAAGGTTATATTATCTAACCCCTCCAGTTCGAAACGTATGAGCTGAACAAAATCGTCTCTAATGAGAACATTAGTAAACTAAAAGTTACGTCTTCGGCCTGAAAGGGTTAAGAATCTCTTACAATAATTACACATAAGTAAACTGAAGACAATATGAATCCCATTACAAATCTGTAGTTTCCCTGTCCTTTAAACTCCTTCCTAACACCAGATGATAATATTCAGTCTGAACAGGACATCCACATAGTGAGGGGATTAATGAAGGCTATAACGAACCCCTCCAGTTTGAGGAGTCCTTTTAGATGAATATACTCTAGTGGGAATAAATAGCACGGATTAAAAAAAAAAAAAAGTTACGATACTGAAAAGGCTGACGCTCAGAACGTGATGAAATAGTAATAAAAATATATGGACCGTAAGATGCTGAACCTTACCAGTCGGAATTCTGTACAAGAATACGCCAGCATTACATGCATGCTGCACTTACAAAGGGGATTACGTTATACACACACACACACACACACGAACAAGAATACACTTAAACTGATGTCTTCACACTGTAGGGGTTAATGCGACAGTTTATAATTTCAAAATATTCTATGCACTTTTTAAATTCTTCGAGGTAAGTACGGACATGTGCATACATTATAAATGTCGCAGAAATTTTTACATTAAGGCTTAGGACTAAGATAAACTCGTAACAGAAAAAGATTCAATATCCAAGTCACTGTTCTCTGTGATTTCCGGAGACGTAATGTTCCACTCTTTTTCGGCAAATTTCTTCATCTAGAACACATAACAACCATCACAGCGAGGAAAGCCAGGACAGTGTGAAGCAAGGGGTGGCTTTGCTGTTTCGCGCCACCGTTGTTTGTGATGTTAGTGTCTCGTGGTGGTGGCGGCGGTGTTAGAAACGATGGGGGTAATTGGAGGGAAGTGATGGTGACTGTATGGGAGGTGCTGTCTGAATGCGGTGTTGGATGAACAAAGCTGTTAGTGGTGTTAACTGTGGTACCAGATGGTGGTGGTGGTGATAAGAAAAGTGAGGGTAATCTGGAATGCGTGTGTGGTGGTCGTAATGTTGGATCAAAGATGTTCTTGGTGCTAACTGTGGTGCTAGTGGGTGGAGGTGGTGTTAAAAACAGTGGAGGTAACCTAGAGTGTAGGTGTGGTGGTTGTTGTGTTTGACCAACAAAACTGTTCCTGATACTAACCATGGTGGGAGAGGGTAATGGAGGTGGTGTTAGGTAAAAAAATTTCCGCCAGTCTGTAGTGTTTGGCGGTCGTGCTGGTCGCTGTGACAGAGGTGGTGACGGTACAAAGTTGAAGCTGGGACGCGTGTCTATTTTACTTGATTGTGGTATTAAAGGTGGTGAGGATACGAAGCTGAAGATGCCATTTTTTGTGGTGTTTGATGAATGGGTTGGTCGTGGTGTCCGAGACAGCAATGGTACAAAGTTGAAGAATATTCCCTTGTTTGTGGTGTTTGATGCTGGTATTAAAGGTGGTGATGGTACGAAGTTGAAGCTGCACCTTTTTGTGGTACATGGTGGTGTTGGTGATGTCACAGAGAGTTGTGGTACTTGGAATGCAGGGGGGCGCCTGGTACTAATCTTGATGCTTGATGGTGCTGGTGCTAGTGGGTGAGGAGGTCCCACGTTGAAATAAGAGATTCTTTTTGTGGTGCCCGACGGTGAAGGTCGTGGTGTTATGAACGGTGATGGTGTTTGGGTTGGTCTTACTCTCACAATGAAGTCGAGTCCCTTGCCTGCAGTGGATGCTGGTGTGAAAGATGGCGATGTCGCGTGGTGGTGGTCATTGCTGGTGTGGGCTCCGCTCCTGTTCTGACACGTTGAGTCCGGCAAGCACGTACCCCAAACAGTTAGCACGTGGCATTCCTCTAGGCACAGCGAGGCTACAGTTGGTACTCTCACACTCCACGGCTTAAGGATGAAAGATACGATGGCAGGTGGATGGGACATGAATGTGGGAATTTTCAAAGGTGTCTGGGGTACGTAAGTGGGCATTTGCCCGAGTGGATGAGGCATGTATGTAGGAAGCGGCACAATTGCATACGAGGACGACTTGGTAGAAAGCGACGGAAAAAAACTCATTCTGGAAGGCTTAATACTCCCTCCATCGAAGCCAGGAGGGCCAGGTAGAACAAGTAAGCTGCGTGGTACTACCCTCACGTCTTGATTATAAGGCCTGGCACCCATGCTGGCTATGATGGAGAATGTCATGAGGAGGGAGGACATGCTGGCGGTGGGAAGGTAGGGGCCAAACTGTATCACTTAGTCACTATCCTGCTTGTCTTTCTACGCCACACACTCTCCTCCTCCCCCCCCCCCCCCCCCCCCCCACTCACACTCTCTCCTCATCCCTCTCTCTCCGCTCCCCTCTTCCTTCCTTTACCTCCCTGCACCACCCATTCAAAACCCCCCATTCTTTTTTTTATACATCACTCACTTCCCCTCCCTTTACATCTCGGTGCAACCTACTAAGCCTCCCCCCACTTTTTTTTTTTTTTACACCTCTCACGCACCCTCTCTTACCTTCTCCCTCTCAGCACCACCCACTAATTCCCCCCCTCCCTCACTCCCTCTCTCGCCCTCCCTTCTCTCTCCTCAGTGTTCCGGGAAATTTGGATGTTTTCCGGAACCACCAGCACGTCACTTCCTCTCAAATTCTTAAGTTGCCAACCTCATAATTTCTCATGACCCTTTTTGTACTATGTACTTCATATTTTATTTATCACAGCCTGGCGATTTTATTCAGCTTAGAGGAGACTCGTAAAAGAGAAGACGCTAATTTATCTTTCAATTTAATTCCGATTACACATAAGAAAATCAAACTACTTTAAAGGTAACTGTGTCCAGAAAGTACTTATATTTTTACTTTCATTGTGATAATACACTTATTTTCACTGCATGAAAATTTTAATTATCGTACTTAAGATACTGTATTAACTCATTTATGTTGCACTAGGCTAACCGACGCAACTTACTTGCATATTTCTAACGTATTACATTTCATAATTTAAAGGTATTACATATAATTACTGCACTATATACTGTAACATGCATTTATGTGTACAATACCTACCTTACTTACTGGTGGCTACTTATGGCACTTTTTTTCTTTTTCTTGTTTCTAGACGCAACGTATTAATTACTGCATTACTGTACGTAACTTTTCTCTTTAACGTAATCCATAAAGCAAGGAAATATAAAAAATAAAAAAAATAAGGTGAAACTGCGCACAACGATAATTTGTTTTACGGTAAGGGATTACTCACTCAAGCGGAGGGAGGCCCGGAAGGGGGAGAGGGTGAACGTAGAAGTGACTGCTTGAGGGAGCGGGGTGTGTGTGTGTGTGTGTGTGTGTGTGTGTGTGTGTGTACCTTATAATGTCTGACACAATGTCAATGAAATTTGGTACGTGGTGCGTGAGGCGGCAACAAATTGTAGCTCTGCATGCTGGGGAATGGTTGCCGTAGATATGAAGAGTTAAACAGTTTCGTTTGTAAATTACGCAGGTATAATGGATACATCAGATGTGGTTATGCTAACATATTATGACTACACGGACAGACATTAGAGACCTTTGACATTAGACTGACACAGCCATCCCTCTGTAGCCACGACATACTGTATATGAAGTTGTGCCGTTCACGTAGCAAGGCACCATACCACAATACTTTCCGACACTAAGATACCGCACTGTAATTTTGATTAGGAAACAACTGTAAAGGAATATTCTATCACGCTGCTTCATGATCCGTGGTTTCACATATATACACACACACACACGGTTTGGTACCGTATGTCATCAATGAATGAACACTCATTTCAAACATGGCTACTCAGACCGTCGTTGCAACAACAGGATACATCTAGCAAAGATATACTATCACTTATGGGTTATGTTATTTAACATATAAAAATTACGCTTACGGAACGGTTACCGCTAACATGTCAGTGGATGTTTGCTGCCATAGGGTAGCGCTGTTTTGGTATAATTATTAAAGTCTACGAAGACTAACCACGGTAACCGAGGCATGTGGTCAGGCACCATTTTTCATACTGTATCCTTCGCACCACACATTAAACATACATTTTTGTGGGCTACTGTACTGTATGTATATATGCATGTACGTATTTTAGCATAAGACCCGCACGTGCCTGCCTGTGATGAGTGGTTGGGTGAATATCTAGGGAGACATGACTGAGGTGACACTGTGGGATGATGCAGGGGAGACTGACGAGGGTGATGTAGGGGTGCTGCTGGGGTGAGCAGGGGTGACTGGCTGAGCTAAGTCAGGGTAACTGGCTGCGGCGAAGCAGGGGTGAAGTGTTAGAAAGGTAGGAGTGAACGACAAAGGTTGCTGTTGTTGTTGCTTAACCCCCAGATTGTCTGGCCGAGCTGGCCCATCAACCGCAGTAAGCACCTGTACCTATGGGGTCGTCCCATATGTTCTTTACACCGTTTGTTGTGTCTAAGTCTTAGTGTGGCACTTGCTGTGTAGTGCTCCATTACGTTGTAGGACTATTCTACAAGCGGGACATGAATGTTTTGACTATATCAAACCCAAATCTAAAATGGTAACTGAGTAGTCTTGGGTGATTTCCTGATCTAAACCTAGTTAGGTGGATTCGCACTGTTCGTATCGTATTTTATAAAGGTTCCAACACGCTTGCATGAGTCGGCCTTGGTCACATAATGGCAGCTCTCTACGCTGATCGATCTCTGGCAGCCACCCTATTCAGTCCCTTATCCTAGAGGTTAGACTCTCTGTGACCTCGTCCCAGGTCTTTTTTGGTCAGTCTCTTTGAACCCTACCCCCGACGTTCAAACTTCTCTTCTGCACTCAGCGGTCATACTCCATCCTCTCAACATGTCCAAACAACCCCAAACTAGCCCTCCTCATCACAACACCAATACATTCCAGTCACATCCTTCCTCTCAACTCTTCAGTCGCAATCGTAGTACCCCCAGACCTCGCAATTTTATTTACGGACAACACTGAAGTACAGATGTCGGGGAAGGGATTTGTGAGATAGAGTTCTGATCAAGGTGTTTTACTGCCCTGCTCGTGAAATGATTAAGTACCGTAGATGTTTCTTCACTGCAAGTGCTGGAAAATTTGTGTGTGTGTGTGTGTGTGTGTGTGTGTGTGTGTGTGTGTGTGTGTGTGTGAGAGAGAGAGAGAGAGAGAGAGAGAGAGAGAGAGAGAGAGAGAGAGAGAGAGAGAGACTCCGGGCAAAGGCTTCAGGCCTATCCCAAGGCCCAGTAGTCCTCCTACACACCTCCACATGTCACCACTTCAGCGTTAACACCCACCGTCCATACTGAATACATGTTAGGGTTGTCTTATACAGGAATGGTGTACTGGTATTAGCGGGGGTATTTTTACGACCTGTCGGCGGGTCTTCTGGTAGATCAGTAAAGTCTGCTTTTATGAAACTGAAATCCTTAGACTGTTCCCTACCCCAGCCGGGATTCGATCCTGGGTCCATTAGGACTGCTGGCCACTTCTCTATCGATTCAGACACAGCGTCCCCGTTGTAGATGGTTGGGAAATGTTTGTGTGGATTTTTTTTTTTCCTAGTTGTGCTGTGGGCCTTTCTCATACAATGAGAGAGGTATTCTGTGTTAATATTAGCTGCTAAGTGAAACTCTGCCTCTTACATCGAGATATTCTTTAACGGGGAGGACTTTGGTTTCAAAGTGCAAGTGAGCTGTAGGAGCAGTCTTGGTGGTGCAAGTGATGTTTTGTATGGTCTGCAGGGTGCTGTAGTGGGAGTTAGGACGGGCGCCCAAGCCGGGGAGACATAGGACATCATCAGTCTTATATACTGCTTACACAGTAGGGAGAGTGTTTTGGTTTCCCAGATTCCGTCCCTGTAAGTGCCCTGAGTGAATTGCGTCTGGAGGTGCACCACCTACTGATGTCTTGTATGTAGTACTTGAATGTGAGTGTCATGTGTCACCCCAAGGATCTGAGAAGAGTGTGTAGCACAGGTACATTGTTAAGTGTTTTGCTGAGGTGTACTTGTACTTATGTTTGTTGCTGAAGACGCAGGGGTGAATGGCAAATGTAAGGTAGGGGTGACTGGCAGGGGTGACGAAGGAGTGAAAGGCAGAGGTGCGGTAGGGGTGACTGGCAGATGTGAGGAAGGGGTGACAAGCAGAAGTGAGGCATGGGTGACTGGCAGGTGAAAAAGGTGACTGACATAAGTGAGGTAGGGGTGACAGAGAATTGAGGTAGGGGTGACTGGCAAAGGTGAGGAAGGGGTGATTGGCAGAGGTGAGGAAGGGGTGATTGGCAAAGGTGAGAAAGGGGTCACTGGCAGTGGTGAGGATGGGGTG
>JAGKTI010009756.1:18565-30145 GCA_018397915.1 Birgus latro
GAGAGAGAGAGAGAGAGAGAGAGAGAGTTGTGTTAAGATAATGTTATCGAGAAATATGGGTGCAAAATTCACGATGCACGAAAAGATCACAACTGTACTTAAGGGAGATGGCTTATATGATGCTGTCCTCATCCCATTATGTTCAGCGTAACCCCTTTGAATCAACGAATATACAAGGAATTATTTAGTTTTACTACTTTTATATGATATTATTCACATTATGAGTGATCCCTTGCGAAGGCGTACTAATTCCAACAGTTCGAACAGCTGTGTCTAGCTCAATAAAAATCATAGGAGCCTGCAAGAATGAAACGAAAATTGCCCTTGGTGTGTGTGTGTGTGTGTGTGTGTGTGTGTGTGTGTGTGTGTGTGTGTGTGTGTGTGTGTGTGAGCGCGCCTGCGTATGTGCGGTGACCACGGTTGGGTGCGGTGTTTTAACCAATATTGGGACTGGAGTGTATTGGTTTTGTGATGAAGATGGGTAGACTGAGATGGTTTGGACATGTGGAGAGGATGGGGGATGACAACTGGATGCAGAAAGTGAGAAGTGTGAACGTTGGGGGTAGGGTTGCGTAAGGCAGGCTGAAAAAGGCCTGGGACGAGGTCAAAGAGTGCGACCTCACGGATGAGAGACTGAAGAGGGAGGCTGTCAGAGATTGAACAGCATGGAGAGCCACCATTAGGTGAACAAGGCCGACGCATGAAAGCATGTTGGAGCTTTTATATATGAAAAGAAATGAAACTCCGAAAGATAGACTCATTAATAAGAGGTCTCTCCTGGCACAAATTACGAGCAAAATTCACTCAAGTGGTAACTTCACTTTAAGTCTGACACAAAAACTATGGGCCAATGGTAGGCCATTCCTCCACCTCCAACTCCCATGCCTCATTAGCTGAACTTCACTGTAATGAAAAACATCAATGTGAGAATGTCCGCTAATTTTTAAGCAAGAAAGGTTTACCAATTTTATCAAGCAGCATTCCCATTTCCTCCAGGCAATGCTGCTGTTTTGTACACATATTACACACTGATTTTCAACGTGTAACTCAAATAAAATATCAAGCATGACTCACAGTTATAATGCACAGTCAAGCAAAAAGGTATTCACGCACACTTCCTGTGGAGAAATCTGAAGTCACACGATGGCTATTGCAAAATCCAAGATGGCTGCACTCCAGGTTAATAAACTTACGCTTCGTGAGGATCCTATCCTGTATATAACACTGGCTTGACATTTCTATGCAGTACCGTTATACGCATATTCAGATGATACAAGATTAATCACCTCAGAGCAATATGAGCTATACAGTGCTGATCATAATTTTAGGATAGCATCGAACCCATTCTGTGGAGAAGGCAGTGTTGGCTTGGGCAGGCTAGCCAGCAAGGCTGCTAGCTTAAGCACATATCACCTATTTTCACTCACAGCTCAAAAGGATGAAAAAAGAAAGACTGACAAGACGAGTGTCTGTGAGATGAGATGGAGGGATAGAATAGAGAGATAGGAAGCGGTGTGTAAGCAAAACAAAAGGCGGCCAAATGGCAGGGAACAGAGTGACCAGGAAATGATTTGTTTGTGGCCACCCCATAGAGGATTAAAGCATTTGGCATTAGACAGATACAGATACGCAGATAGAGAACAATGTCACAATAACACAACAAATATGTAAGGCAGTGATAGCCTGGTGGTCATCAGTACGCTCATTTCATTTCACACTTACTGTAGATATCGATCTTGCAACTAACACAGAAAGAACCCTGATGCGACTCTGGTGAGGCACTGTATACTACAAGGGGGTGTCGGATCCCTATATGGCTTACTGGTATGTACTGTACTATACCTTCAGGACAGCCTCATAGAAAGAGTTGAAAACCTGTGGCTGATGGGTCTGGTCAGCCAGACAAACTCGGGTTAGGCAGCAACAACAGCAACAACAACAGCCAATCTTCCAATAAAGTATCAATGTTAATGCAGTCAGGTTCAGGACTGTACAAGAAGTGATGAAAAGAACTGAGTAATAGCATGATGCACAATGATGAGAAGGATGGATGGTAGGCACAGGTATTTTGGTATACATTTGGAAATGAAACTGGAGTTTTGCAAATAACAGCCAAAATCAATGGAAAACTGAGCCTTGAGATGTGCAAATGGTGGATGAAACACAATTTGGTTCTCCAAGTTATCAGTAAAGTGAATCAGGTACAGTTGACTGGAAAGGCATATAAACAAATCAGAATCATTAAAGCGAAATGCATATACAATAGTCTCTCAAATATCATGTGTAATTCAGCCAAACCCCTGCCGGATCCTGCAAAATCCGAGATACTGCATCAGTACCCCCAATCGGCTATCTATTCAGCACTGAGCCGGATAATATGTCACCACTCTCAGCTATCCATCTCAACCTCTATCCTAAAAGCTTTCCAACAAATTTTAAAATCAAACATAAAATACAGTACAGTGCTAATACAGAACAGAAGCACAAGGCACGGATAAGTCCTCATTATACGGTGCCCAGTGGAGGGAATGAGAGGGCCATGGTTGGCATGGCACGTCAGGCGGGCTGCTCCCACAACGTTTTGCGACTGGCTGATGTGTGTTGCGGGGTCTGCTTGCATGACAACTGGGTCCCTTGTCTGAGTCACATGATACACATTACCGCCGAAAAATGCACAGTACCACTGACTACATCCTGTTTCTATGCCAGACATTGCCTAATTTCACTGGATACTGTTTTAATTGAGAAGAACCAAACACGCCGAATAATGTGATAGGATGGAAATTATGACAACAAACTGAGAGTCTACTGTATTATCAACCAAAATCTTGTTATGCAAAGAATGACTGTGTGTGGACTTCAACAATCTTAATTGGCTGAAAAAATCGGGAAAGCTGTGAATATCTGGGAAAAGTTGGGGTTAAAATAAGGTGCAAAAATAAAGTAGGTTACAGAACCAAACTTAAAAAAGTAAAAAATGAAAAGCCAAAAATTAGAGCCTAGTTTGGGCAAAACCTGACTCCAGTATAAAAGATTTTCAATTCTGACAAATCCGAAAAGAAGAATGCATATTGTGAGTGGATGAGAAACAAGGGCGTGGAGGAAGCTGAGAGACGGAAGAAAGAGTTATATGCAGAAAGGATGAGAGATGTGAAAAGATTAGTACGAGAGAGTAAGAAGTGAGTGGATGAGGAATTTGGAAGGAATTTGAGTGTAAAGTGGAGGAAATCTAAGAAAATGTTCTGCAAAGAGGTAAAGGGAGTTAGACAAGCGTAATAAAGAAGTAAGTTGGAGAGTGAAAGATAAAAATGGTAGACTGCTAGTGGAGAAGGGAGAAAACACTTTAAAGAACTGTTGAACATAGAGGATGAAAGTAATGCGAGTATACGTGGCTGGGGAATGGCTGGGAGAAGGAGGGATGTGAGAAGAGAGGAAGAAATCAGTAGGATGGAAGTTGTGGAAGCAATGAAGAAAGTCAAAATGGGGAAAGCCCAAGGAACTGATGGAGTGCATGGTGAAATGCTGAAGCATGGGGAAGAGATAGTACTAGAATGGATGTAGATGTGCAGATTGGCCTGGGAGGAATGTAGGGTCCCAGAGGATTGAAAGTCAGGTATACTTATTCCCCTGTACAAAGGAAAAGGGGGAAAAAGAAGTGTGTGGTAATCACAGGGGCATTTGTTTTCTTAATGTAATAAGAAAAGCATATGGTAGGATACTGACAGAGTTAGAGAAATAACAGAGGAATTAGTTGGAGAAGAACAGGGAGGTTCTAGGAAGGGGAAGAGGTTGTGTATTCAGATATTCATTCTTGGGTCTTTAGTGGAAGTTTCTGGAGAAGGGAAACAAGTTGTATGAGGCCTTCATGGATTTTGAGAAAGCATATGACAGGGTGGATAGACAAGGAATGTGGAAAGTACTAAGAAGATATGGAGTAAATGGAAAGTTGCTGAATGCAGTGAAGAGTATATATGAGGGTGCTAAGGCTGCAGTGTGTGTGTGGATAGTGAATTATGTGAATTTTTCTGTTTGAAGGTTGGAATGAAACAGGGATGTGTTAAGTCTTAATGGTTATTCAATCTGTATATGGATGGGGTTAAAAAAGATACAAAGTAGGGCAACGGATGCTGGAGCAGCCCTAATGAGAAAGGACAGTGTTAGTACATATTGCTGTCAGCATGTGTGCGCGCACACACTTGTGTTACGTCACAAGTGGTGACGTCACCGGAAGGGTCCTGCGGTGTGCAGCCGGGGCCAGGTCAGTTCACGGTGTGAGGCCGGTGAGTGCAGTTGTTCGCATTCTAATACTGGTAGCAGAGCGTGGTTCAAACATAATGGCGTCATGCTCAACTATGTGGCCTCCAAAACTTGAAAATGACTCTGCCTATGAGAGTTGGACGAAGGACATCGACATTTGGTGCAAACTGACGGACATACCGAAAAATAAGCAAGCTCTAGCTGTTCCCCTTTCATTGTCAGGAAGAGCAAGGGAGGCGTCTTCGGAAATTGAAGTGGCTGATTTGAAACAAGATAATGGTGTTCAGACATTGTTGAACAAAGTAGACGGTTTATTTCTCGTGGACAAAGGACGTCAGCAGTTTGCAGCTTTTCATGAATTGTACAACTTCAGAAGAGCCAGTGATATGAACATTCGTAAGTTTGTGGCAGAAATTGAGCATGTTTATTTTATATTTATGAAGCAGGACATGGAACTGGCGAATTCTGTGATGGCTTTTATGCTTCTGGCTTATGCAAACTTCCAGACAGTGAGCAACAACTAGTGATGTCCGCAATAACTGAGGTGACATACGAAAATATGAAATCTGCCCTGAATCGTATTTTCACTGGTGAAATTTGCGGGCAGAATTACACATTGGTGTCTGCCAGTGAGGTGAAGAGCAAACCAGTATTTTGGAGTGACGAAGTCAGGGGCGAGGAAATGTTTTATGTTAGAGGTACTCAACAAGGATGGACACTGTTTTGGGGTGGAGCAGTGCATGATCGAGGTTGTGGTGGCGACTGATATTCAACCGTGTCTGCTAGAATTTCCCGACGCTAATCCACCGGCAGAAGGAGGAACCTGCTCGGGCCTGACGGAAAGGTATCAAGGTGTTTAGTATGTGACTCTAGATTTCATTAGGCACGTGACTGTCCAGATGCATATGAAAATAATGGCAGTTGAGAAGAAAATTCTGAAACAGTGCATATGGGCTATGAGGATGATGTCACTAGTAGAGGTAAATTACAGAAGCTAGTAGAATAATCTAAGGGATGTTCTGTTCTAGACACAGGGTGTTCTACAACTGTATGTGGAGTTGAATGGATCAATTGCTATCTAAGTGAGCTCACTAATTACGAACGTGAAGCTATAATAGAAGAAATGTCATCCTCAACGTTTACTTTCACTGATGGTGTCACAGTTTCTTCCCTCAAGCGTGTGTTACTCTGTCCTGCTATATTGGAAATATGTGTGCAACCATTGTGACTGATGTTGTGAACTGCAATATTCCTTTCCTGCTGCGTAAACGTTCCATGAAGAAAGCAAAAATGCTGATTAACTTTGAAAGTGACCAGGTCACAATTTGTGGAACTATCATTAATTTGAAGTCCTCATCTTCAGGCCATTACTTGCTTCCAATTTCTTTATGACTAGGCTGTGAGTTTTGTGAAAATATCATGCTTTCATCTCTTGGGGGTGATGTAGAAAAAAACGGCTTCAAAGCTTCACAGGCAATTTGGACACCCAACGTAGGCAAAACTAATTAAACTGATTACAGATGCTGGTATTAAAAGTTCCAAACTGGAGTGGGCTATCAAAGCTGTATTTGATGCATGTACAGTCCGTTGCAGATTCAAGAAAGCCAAGCCCCAACCTGTAGTCAGTTTGCCTATGGTGTCTAAGTTTAACGAAGCCATAGCCATGGATTTGAAAGCTTGGGGAAGGCATTATTTCTTAATCCTTGTTGATCTGGCGACCAGGTATTGCAATGCGATAGTAATCGCGGACAAGTGTGCGGCCACCATTATCAAAGGAGTAATACGGAGCTGGACTGTTGTGTTTGGCGCACCTGGAAAAATTCTTACAGATAATGGTTGTGAATTCAACAGTGCTGAAATGCGAGCATTGGAAAAGGCCTTCAATATCAAGATCATGATGACGTCTGCAGAAAGTCCATGGAGCAACGGAGTAGGTAAGTGTCAAAATCCAGTCACTGGTGACATTGTTAGGAAGTTACTGGCAGATAGTCAGTGTGACTTGGATGTGGCCTTGGCATGGGCAGTATCAGCAAGAAATGCTCTCACCAACTACACAAGTTTTTCTCCTGACCAACTTGTTTTTGGTCAAAACCCTGGCCTGCCTAATGTGTATGCAAATGATCCTCCAGCCTTGGAACCTACATCACCATCAAAAATTGTGAGAGACAACTTGAACGCTCTTCATTACACTGAATCGGATGAATGTTTGGCTAGGGCTCAGCGGCACAGCATACGTTCAGGTGATTTAACCCCTTAACCACGGGGTTGTCGGAGGCGAGCCGTGCCCATCCCGCGGGGCAAATCAGCGCTCTGACTGACTTTTTAAAAATATTTGCCAAAAATCAGTTATTAGTCCTAGAATTTTATAATTAAATATGCATATGGCACATACCTTCAGCTTTCTCCTGGGATGTCTTTTTAGCACTCGTCGACTACCGTAGGACTTGTGGAGACTTCTGAAGCTGGGTAACTAAGTCTCCACTTTACACTTCCCGACATCCCGTAATATGAATACCACTGCCTGATATTATCACTAGAAACACTATTCAATGATTTCCAAGAAGTTTGGAATCCATACTAAAAAAAAAACACTGTGAAAGCAATGTAAAACACGAGCGCGTACGAGCCTCCCACTCGCGCTAATTCGCCGCTGGTATTCTGTCATTTCTTACTCATATACACACTCACACTTTATTATTTCTTGTACTTTATTACACTTATATATATCTACAGTCCTTTACTGCTTCCCACACGATGTTTAGTAGGGGTAGAGGTCACAGGGCCTTTTATAATGGGCGCAAAAGTGGCAGAAATGGAGGGGGGGGGGCGACTGCGACGTGATTTCACCTTCAAGGACGACAGTGAACTGAATGTACGTATCGCGGTAGCAAGGAGTTGAAAATGTCAGCTGCTAATGGATATGCTAAGAAGTAAGTCATAGGAAATCTAGACAATACATAATAAATTAGGTAGTTGCAGGTGAATATACAGTAATTATCACTCAGGCTTCTCCCTTCCTTTCTTACATACATTTATATTACGAGAATAGCTCATACGGCATATTTCATGGGGAAAAAAGCAGGGGAAATTAGCGAACGAGTGCAGGCTGGATGTTGCCAAGTGATAATTAGCCAATTCCAGGTGTATGGCACTATCAATTACCTTATTATATATATATACATATATTATTTTGTATAAGAATAGGGCATAGGGCTCATTTCAATGGATGACATCAGTGGAAAAATCCGGGGAAGATTTGCGTAGTGCAGAGTGGCTGAGCAGACGATACGAGAGGATAATGGAGGGGAGGTAGGGAGGGGAGTCTAGAATGGGGGAAATTGGCTAAACTGTCAACAATGGATGGGAGTACTGATGACATTAGCAGCTCTGGCTATTGTTGGACACTGGCAGTGCTGACAGATGATACAAGTCACCACCTAAAAGCCCAGGCGAATTCAAAACACAGAATCACAAAAGTGATGCCCCGCCCGCGGTATGATCCATTGCGCCCGAGCGTCACAAAAGTGACGACCCGTGGTTAAGGGGTTGAACAACATCCGAAATGGAGATGAAGTCTTCTACAAAAGAAATGACAGTCATGAGTGACACAGTCCCGGAACTGTAATAGGCAGAGATGGGAAACAAATTCTGGTGAAACATGACGATGTATATGTGCGAGTGCACGTGTGTCATCTAGCACATGCTCCAGAGCAAGATACTACAGTTACGAGCAGTGTCAGCAGTGATGAGAAGAACAATGTAGTCCACGAGAAGCCTAATGACGATTCTTTGCAAGTGATGAACGACTATCCACCAAACGACGAGTCGGAAAATGGTGCAATTCTGGTTGATGAGCCTCCCACAGTTTCTATTCTGGTTAATCTGCCTCCCAAAGTTTGTTGGTCAACGTATAAAGGGAATACATTCAGAAAGTGAAGAGCTGGTGTCTGGAAGGACTGTGAGAGAAAGTGGAGAGCTGGTGTCTGGAAGGACTGTGAGAGAAAGTGGAGAGCTGGTGTCTGGAAGGACTGTGAGAGAAAGTGGAGAGCTGGTGTCTGGAAGGACTGTAAGAGAAAGTGGAGAGCTGGTGTCTGGAAGGACTGTGAGTCGGGAGGTTGAAGACACTGGAAAGTACAAACACTGCTATAATTTGAAGAGGGACTCTGATGGCAACACTGATTGGGTGATTTGCAAGATGATTTTAGCACATGGGAAGTGGTTGATGATGACGCAGAAATGCTTATTCTTTTCAACTCTGAGGACGTATTATGCGCCAAGGAAAACAAAATTATAAACAGGCAGAATAATGATGTTTATGAGGAAGTAGATGATGTTGGGCAAGATGCCATAACGGTTCGATGGGTTGTGACAGAAAAAATGAAAAATAGAAAGCAGATTGTTAGAACCCGTTTAATCGCCAGAGGATCTGAGGAAGACACAGTGGATCTCCGGAAAGACTCTCCCACATGCTCAAAAGAAGCTGTGCGTTTGGCGCTATCTTTGGCCTCCACCAACCAATGAAACTGCCACATTATGGACGCGAAAGCTGCCTACCTGCAAGGTAACAACATTGATAGAGTTCATTTACGTCCTCTGCCTGAATATGCAAATGATAAGTTATGGAGACTAAAGAAAACAGTTTACAGCCTTTGTAATGCTGCAAGGCAATGGCATCTGTGTGTAAAAGATCAACTGTTGAGTCTCAGAGCTAGTGTCATCACTGGATTCAGTGCTGTTCTCCTGAAGCAACAGTGGCAAAGTCGAAAGCATTGTATGCATTTATGTTGATGACTTCCTTTGGGGTGGTACACATGAGTTCGAGCAGCACGTGATAAACCACTTGAATCAAATACTCCTCATCGGCAGTTTGGAATAAAAAGCCTTCAAATACGTTGGCCTCAATGTCATCTCCAACATCGATGGCAGCATAACGCTCAACCAGTTCCAGTATGCTTCATCTTTTAAACCAGTCCCACTGAGTAGACATCGTGCAGCAGTAAAATCAGGAGAGCTGACCGAGTCTGAGAAAATGGAGTACCGAACTTTAACTGGGCAACTCAACTGGACTGCCACACACACTCGGCCAGATATTGCCTTTGATGAGTGCGAGTTAAGTGTGACTAGCAACCGAGCTAACGTAGCGGATTTGCTTAGGCTCAACAAGGTGAATGCAAGGGTGAAGACTGACAACATGAACTATACATTCCGAGAATGGGGCCAATCGATGACAGTTATATATAGAGTGCTTTTTGGACGCCGCATTTGCCAACCTTGTAGGCAATGGGTATCAGGGAGCTATTGTGATCTTCCTACGAGATGCTAGTCAGGCGAGATGTCCCATATTCTGGCAGACAAGAAAGATCAGGAGGGTCATCAAATCTACCTTATCCGCTGAAGCGTTGGTGCTGCTTGAATGTGCTGAGACTGCTGTATATCTCGCCAACATATTGCGTGAGGTCTCTGGATGTGGATAGTTCAAGATAAAGTGTTTCGTCGACAACAAGAGTCTGGTAGACGCCCTTTACTCCTGTAGGAGCGTAGAAGACAGGAGATTGCGCACTGATATTGCTGTATTACAAGACATAGTTGGAGTGAGGGGAGATTGATGAAGTATCTTGGGTGGATACATCACAACAACTGGCTGATTGTCTCACCAAGAAAGGTGTCTCGACCGAGCCGGCTGCGTGCAGCAGTCAGCCGGGACTAGAAGAATTATAATACTTCAAGAGACATCACATATCTGTATGTGGCCACAGACAGGGTCTTAATGGTAATGAAACAAAAGTCTATGTATTGGATACATAGTGTGTATCGGATGCCAACAGTCCATTCAGCTTTGTCCTTGGAATCTTTCGTCAAATTAAGAAAACAGGACTAGAGTGTTAGTGCACATTGCTGTTAGTGTGTGTGTGTGCACACACACACTTCTGTTATATCACAAGTGGTGATGTCACCAGAAGGGTCCTACAGTATGCAGCTGGGACCCGGTCAGTCTGCAGTGTGAGGCCGGTGAGTGCGGTTGTTTGCATTCTAAAAGACCGTGTTTGGAAACTCCCTGTAATGTTGTTTATATTGAGTTAAGTAAAGACGATGGGAGCTGCAGGGGTTGGTGAACGAGTTTGGGAGAGTGTATGAAACGGAATCTAAAAGTGAATGTTGGGAAGAGTAAAGTTATGGTCTTCGAGAGAAATGAAGTCAGTGAATGTACAGTGAAGTTGGTTGAGGAGGAAATGGAAAATGTGGATGTGTTTATGTACTTAGGTGGTGTGATGAGTGAGGATGGAAGTATAGAGAGCAAAGTGCTTGAAAGGGTACAACAAGGAAGAAAGGTTGCTGGTTCTTTGAAAGAAGGGATAAGAAACAGAGAAGTGAGCATGGAAGTAAAAAAAAGTCACTGCATGACAGTATTGTGATACCAACTCTAACATGTGCAAGTGAAGCTGCACACACGAAGACACACAAGACAAGAGTGAGAGTGATGGAAATTAGTTATTTGAAAGGAGCATGTGGAGTCACATGGAAAGACAGACTGACAAATGAGGAAGTGAAGGAGCATTGTGGTGTGGATGTGGATGTGATAGAATGAGTTAGGAGAAATACATTGAGGTGGTTTGGCAATATGGAGAGGATGGAGATTGAGAGACTCACAGGAAGAGTGCATGTGAGTGAGGTGGAGAGGGGAGAGGGAAACACCAAGGATGAGATGGAGGGATGAAGTGGAGAGGTATATGAAAGAGGGGTGTGTGAGCTGGGAGCTGGGTGGTGAAATGGCAGGCGACAGGGCAACATGGAGACGATTTGGTCGTGGCCATCCCTTACGGGATTAAGATGTCCGGGAATAAACAGATAGATAGAATTGTTAACTTAATTAATTATTGTAAAGAGGTATTCCCAAGACTAGCATACATACATATATATATATATACAGTAAAACCTCGATATAACGGACTTCAGTAGACCGGAATTCGCTTTTATCGGACTCGAGGAGCTACCGGACTATCTATCTATCTATCTATTGCCAGACGCCTCAATCCCGAACGGGGTGGCCACAAACAAATCGCCTCCATGTCACTCTGTCCCCTGCCATTTCACTACCACGCTCCCAACTCACACCCCCCTCTCTCATATACCTCTCCACTCCATCCCTCCATCTCATCCTCGGCCTCCCCCTCCCTCTCGCCCCCTCCACCTCACTCACATACACTCTCCTCGTCAATCTTTCACTCTCCATCCTCTCCACATGCCCAAACCACCTTAACGTGTTTCTCCTAACGCTACGCTTCCCATCACGTCCTCAACCACACCACAACGCTCCTTCACTTC
>JAGKTI010009757.1:0-30143 GCA_018397915.1 Birgus latro
TGTGACTCAGACTTCGCCCTGTATACCTCTCTTCTAGCCCTGCGCTTGGCAGCCAAGTACTCCTCCCTGTTACCACCCTTCTTCCATTCCCGGAAAAGCCTTCTCTTCTCCTTAACTGCGGCTTCTACACCCTCATCCCACCACCAAGTTACTTTATGTCTTGGTGGGCCTCTTGTCCAACCGCATTGGAAAAAAAAAATGTGTTCACTCTCGACGTACACAGATGGGTTGACTGACAATGTTTAAAATTTTGTGGTAAGCATATAGGATTGGCAGTTATACTGAAGCCTAAATCAACGAGTGTTTAAACTAATTATAAACATGCGGAGATACATGTCCAGTCGCCAGTGTAACGCAAACTTTAAGATTTGCAAATTTCCATTATCGGCAGTTAGAATTTAACTAAGCTTTAATTCATTACTTTGTAGTACAAAAAGATGATAATACCAAGCCTGACTTACAAATTTCGAATATAAATTATGAAGACAAATTTTCGCAATTATTAACCCCTACACTGCAGGGTTGTTGGAGGTTTTCCGTGCCGTTCCCACGGGGATATTCGTCCTCCGACTGACTTTTTAAAAATATTTGCCAAAAATCAGTTATTAGTCCTAGAATATCATAATTACATATGCATACGGCACATACCTTCAGCTTTCTCCTGGGATGTTTTTTTAGCACTCGTCGACTACCGTAGGACTTGTGGAGACTTCTGAAGTTGGGTAACTAAGTCTCCACTTTACACTTCCCGACATCCCCTAATCTGAATACCACTGCGTGACATTATCACTAGAAACACTATTCAGTGATTTCCAAGTAGTTTGGAATCCATACTATAAAAAAAAAAAACACTGTGAAAGCAGTGTAAAATACGAGCACGTACGAGCCTCCCACTCCCGCTAATTCGGAGCTAGTGTTCTGTCATGTCTTACTCATATACCCACTCACACTTTATTATTTCAGGTACTTTATTACACATATCGAAACGTAAGGTGTGGGGGAGTAAAGACAGCTTAGTGTCCTTGTTGAGGGTGGCATAAACTGGAAGTATGAATGTTTCACTGTGAGCACTGCAACCATCAACCAGGACCAAATTTCCTATAACTTTAACAATCCGAGTGGTCTTACTAATGTCATGAATAGCACAATTAACTCCTAGGATACACAATTCGATCGACTGAACTTCCCTGAAAACCTGTATATGGAGCCGTTTCTTCATCTCTTACAGCAGTAAAAAGTTTTATGCCCAAGGTTTAAAGCTTGAATTTACACACCTTATGCCAAAAACCAGAGCATTTTAGACCAACTGGTTCATGAGCTATATCCTGTCAAAGTTGAAAAAGGTTACCCTTCCAGGTGGGGTGACTCCAGTTTTCTATGCACTCCCACCCTATCCCACCCTCCCACCCTCATTCCTCTGCCTCCCATAACATTACCTTCCTCGCCCACTCCCATCACCCCCCCTCTCTTCCTCCCCTCTCCCACCCATCAGAATTTTCCAGCTCATTTTTTTTTTCTCCCCCCCCCCAAACAATAGCATGCACAGTAATTGTGTTGGTGTTCCTCACTCACTTCCAACACCCTTCCCTCCCAGCACTTCTCCCCTCCTCCCCTTCCCTCATAGCTGTGTAACTGTCAGAATAAAAAAGAAATTCAGCCAAAGCATGCAAAATCTTTTTCTTGGGTTTACTGACACACTCCACCATCCCCTTTCCACTCACCCCTTCCACCCCATCCCCTCCCCTCAGAGCTGTCAAATCAAGTAACTGTAAGAATTTCAAGGGGGAAAAAACAAGCTAAAGCATGCAAAATAATGATAATGGTGTAAGAGAAAGACAAACACACAATTCCCCCCCCCAAAAAATGAAGAAAATATGGAAATTCATAAAAACACTTGAAAAAACACACATTCTATGTTTCATGCATCGGTGTATGCAATTACACAAGCAATAATGTGGTATTGAATGAAAACACACGACATGAATAGTACCAATGGCGTATAGGCGGGGATGGGGGAGGGGGTAAGCGGACAGCATACTACAGGGGGTGGGGGGTGGGGGTGGGTGGGAAGAGGCCTAGAGGGGTGGCATGGGGTATAGAGGAGGGAGATAGATGCCACAAGACAAAGAGGAAAGGCAGAGAGGGAGTACAGGGGTGTGGAGGGTGGGTAGGGGGGTATAACCCTCCCCAGAGGGACAGGGGTTGGGGTAGAGGAAGGTGGCAAAAGGGCAGTGGGGGAATCACCCTCCCCACCATGGGTAGGAGCCTGGATCCTCCCCCCTCCCTACTCTGGGCTTAGTTCTCATTGGTTTGCATCGATATACGTCACAATTGGGCCAAAGCCTAATGTCCGCAGTTTTTTACAAAGGCTCCTCACTCCGAGCATATTTGGCATCTAGCGAATTTCTGGAAAAGGATCGGTTGATCCTATTAGTACTTTAGGAGTTAAGAGTAAATTGCATAGGCTTATTTATAGAAAAACACTATTTATCACTATTCCCAACAGAGACAGGAACAAAGTTTTTTATGACTTTTTTTCCAGCAGAGTTGAGGCTCAAAGTCCTTGTTGATGATTGTAGCACTCTCGCATGTGCTAGTCAACACTGGACTATGTGGCTCGCACATCAGCAACTGCTGATGAGTGTGGCATTGAGTTCAATCGTCCGTGAGCAGTTTGTACAAAGACATCTGTATTAGGAACTTCATAAGGCAAGGATGAGATTCAGAAGACATCAGAAGTGTCTTCCAGGTCACTCTGAACCAGAGTTAGTAAGTAGAAGCTTACTGAAGAGGGAGTCTTGCAAGGCACTACTCTTACAAAATCTCTGTATAACACAAGGTATTCAGGATGAGCAGGGAAAAGCAGTCCTTGTCTCGTTAGAAAATTATTATTTCGAAGCTCCAGCAGTAATGTATTTGGCACAATGTCCACACTCAGGCGAGCTTGCATCATACTATGAAGGCCTTAATCCTCACATGATAGGCAGTGATATCCAGCAAAGCTAACTGAAGATTATGAGTAGCTTCAAATACTTGAGCTTCGCCTTCTGACTGCAAGGTGTTGATATAGAAGAGCCTAATTACCGTATGTGAAATATTAACTGCCCGCTGCAATTCAGTAATTGCAGCATGCTTGCGTAATATGTTTCTTTTAGTAACATTTAAAATCTGAGAGTGAACATTTAATACTGGATGCTCTTCCTCAGACATCTCTTCAGTCTGACCCAGTCTAGTGTGAATTTTGTCCACCTGATCCTGGGTGGCAGTACCAAATAAAGCATTAGCAACATCACCAACAAGATCAATTGCACCTCTAGTTCTATGACCTGACAGTGGCTTATCTGACAGCAAGTAATCAGAATTTTTTAATTCATTAAATCTAATGTCAAACATGTGTTGAAATGAAGTCAAGGTTTTTCTTATTGATGAAACAAGGTTGGATGAGTTGTCCATATGGGCTATATTCCACTGGACAGAGTCAACCAGATCCTGTGCATCAGTAAGAGGCCAATTTAGGTCATTCTGTATTAACAATATAGGGACCACATAGTGATTTCCTGTTGAAATAAGTTTTGAGACTGGAGAATAGTTGAGGCATGTTGGAGCAGGTATTTCAATGTGGGAATCAGTGTGCCTAGTCTTTCCTGGCACTATGACTGCAAGCAGCATAACCTGAAACAAAAATAAAATAACATGACTAGTATGACTTATTCTCTGATCTCTACTTGTCTTCCTATCAGTGTGTTCTATTGGCCTGTCCATAACTAGAGGTAAATCTTGTACTGTTGTGTGTGACCTTAAGTTATAACTAAGAGTTGATGCATTGTTGAGGCAGCTAGCAGGGAAGAAATGATCTGGCACCGGGCCGACCACTTTACTTGGGAACTCCCTGTCAACACTTGCCTCGTCACCGCTTACCCCATTTTCTATTTCACCTCTATCCTCACTCTCACTTTTGCTCCAACTCCTACATTCATCTTTGTTCCCACTCTGCTGAATTGGGTTGGTATCATCAATTCCACCCATAGAACTTTAATTGTCTGACAAGTTGGATGATTGCTGAGCACCGCGGCTATATATGGGAATGACGGCAAAATCAGTTAAGTTGTCCTCACCATCACCATCATCATCATCATCATCATCATCATCTGTTTCATGTACTGGATATGCATGACGAACATTCTTATTACAGTATCTTTAATGGTGAGGCAAGACTCCGGGACCACTCGCACATGATCAACATGAAGGGTGGAGACGGTTCCATCCTTCACGTGTAGCACTTTAATTACAATATCATAAATACACTTGGTGACTCTGTACAGTCCCGCATAGAAGCAACTGTAGCTTCCTAGCAACCCCCTGTTTAGGAATCGTACACACACACACACTCTGTCTCGCACACGGATTAGTTTCACTTCGACCTTTGTAGCCCTATAATTCTCATTCTCAGTACTCTACTAGTCTAAGTACAGTTGACATCTTTAAAATACCTGTACTGTACCTAAGTTGCCATGGCTGCTAGCATGTACAGTCTTCCCCCCAAATTAGCGACTGTGACATTTACCAGTAGTTGCCTAGCCTGTGAACCACTGACACTGTAATGCAGTACTCATAAATATATTTGAAACCATAAATTGACTATTTATTGACTTAGACTATGAAAATACAGTATACACTCAACCCTCGGCTATCGCAGGTTCCGCTTTAGCGTCATATTGCTATCACTCCTGTATAAAAAACTACCCAAATACCTTTATCATGCACTAAATGCCTGCGTCTTGCACCAGAAATGTTCGAAAATTTCAAAATGGCTGGGCTTCGGTGCTCCACCCAGCCAACAAAAGATTCACTAGGTGATTGGTCGCATGATGTTAGTGCCAGCAGAGCACTGATTGGCCGCCCGATCGAGTCTCCCGCACTGACTGGCCGCCCGACCGAGTCTCCCGCACCACCCGCCAAGCCATTCAAGTGCTCGTCCTCAGACCGCGAACAGTGATAGTGAGAACAGTAACCTTTTTTGTGATATTACATTGGCCAAATAACTCAAGGTCAAATGGCCACCCCTTACGGGATTATGGTGTCTGGCAGTTGATAGATAGATCACCCGTAGCTTTCTTCATTAATGACAGCGAATTGTCTTGTTATTGTTGTGAAGGCAAATTTGACTTGACGGCGAATTGTCCCGAAACCATCAGTCCTTGCTGATGACTTCTTTATAGCTTTTTTTTTTTTCCCCCCCTTTATTGTTGATGACTAATGGCTTTCAAAAAGTAGTCTCACACTGCATTTTTTTGTTTTTTTAATGGGCACCGAAACTTATTCTTGGCGAAAAATGCATGATGCTGGACGGCCATCAAAAGGAATAGTAAGTTCTGTTTTTATTAACCCTCCCCATAAAACAAATAACTCAAAGTCAAATGGCTACCCTTACGGGATTATGGCATCTGGCAAAAGATAGATTGATAGATAGATCACCCATAGCTGTCTTCATTAATGATGGGAAATTGTCTTATTATTGTTGTGACGACAAATTTGACTTGAGGGTGAATTGTCCTGAAACTATCAGTCCTTGCTGACGAGTTCTTTATAGCTTTTTTTTTTCTTTATTGTTGATGACTAATAGCTTTCAAAAATAGTTTCACACTGCATTTTTTTTTTTTTTTTAATGGGCACCGAAACTTAATCCTGGCGAAATATGCGTGATGCTAGACGGCCATCAAAAGGGATATTAAGTTCTGTTTTTTATTAACCCTGCTCGTAAAACAAGGGATTATGGCGTCTGGCAATAGATAGATAGATAGTATATTTCTAATTTGCAAGCTCATTTTTAGACTATTATATGTTATTATATGGTACAAAAAGGGTATCTTAGGGGTAAATATTGGGGTCATGGCACCAGTTTGAATTATTACCATAAGTTCTTCAATTCGGCTATCACGGTTTGGGCTATAGCGCAGCCATAGCGGCACCAGGGTAGCTCGATCGGTAGAGAGTTGGCTTGCGGTCCCGTGGGACCCAGGTTCGAATCCTCGCTGGTGCAGAGAACAATTTAAGGATTTGAATTTCATTAAATCAGGCTTTACTGATCTACCAGAAGACCCACCGACATGTCGTAAAAATGACCCCGCTAATACCAATACACCAGTCCTGTATGAGACAGCCCTAGCATGTATTCAATATGGACGGTGGGTGTTAAGCGCCGAAGTGGTGACATGTAGATTGTAGGAGGACGACTGGGCCTTGATAGCAGGCTGTGAAGCCTATGCCCAGAGTCGGACACACACACACAAAAAAAAAAAAAAAAACAATTGGGCGTGATAGCTTAGGGTTGAGTATACTAATGCAGTTACTACAGTTTACTGTACCTGTATGATGATGATGATGATGATGATGGGGGCAGTGCAGTACATGATGATGGAGAAGGGTACTGCACGGCAGAGTGGGCTTAGATAAGCTCAGGTTCACTGGATGGCTCATCTGAGTCATCTTTGGTCAGCAGTGAAGGCTGTAGGTTGCAGCCTTCCTTCCAACCTTCCCCTCACAACAGTGGCGGGTGAGGCACTAATGGTGGCTGGGCAGGACAAGGCTGTTTTTTCTTGAAAAACATAGTTATTGGTAGCTCTTTCTTTCTTTCATTTAGCATGGCTTTGTAAGGAGCTTTGACCCCCCTCTAACCCATGCAGGAATCTGAGGGTTTGTTGCATATTAGTTTCCCACATATAAACATTCGCACTCACTCCTTTTAGCATATGCATCAGCCCTACCAGACATTCAAGGATTAGTCCCTCATCCTCTTCTGCAACTGCAACACCTTCCTCTGGATCTGCCTCTTCTTCACCAGCAGACTTTGTCACTTCATCAATTTCCTGGTCAGTTAGGACTTCTGAAGTGGATTCTACTAACTCATCAACCTCCTCTGCACTGAGATCGTCGAAACCTCCCCACCCACGATGCGCACCAGTTTCAAAATCTTATCCTCAGGATCTGATTTCATATCAGTTGATTAGAAACCCTTATGATCGTTAACACACTGTGGCCACAGTTTCTTCCAGCATGCGTTGATTGTTTCCTTTTTCAGCTCCGTCATGGCTGATTGCAAGATACTGATACTGTCTGCAATGTTGAAATTGCACCAGTATGTAGGAAAATTAAACTCAGAGTCATGATCCATGGCTTCGACAATTCTCTGCATGCTCCAACGGGCTTACAGGGCTTTAAATGCGCGAATTACTCCGTGATCAATGGGCTGGATAAGGGGGGTGGTATTTGGAGGCAAGTACATAACCTCAATCCCCTCGGCATCTAAATGCTGTGGATCTGGGTGACCAGGGGCATTATCTAAGATGAGACCTTTGAATTCCAGACCCTGATCAGTCAGGTAGCATCTGACCTCTGGAATAAAGCATTTATGAAACCAATCACTGAAGAGAAGTTTGATCATTCAGGCCTTGCTGTTGAACATCCAGTAAACAGGGAGAGACAGTTTTGTTCATTTTTGAAAGCCCTTGGATTTGCCGCCCTGTAGATAAGCCCGGGCTTGATGATATGGTCTGCTGCATTGTCACACACAAGGAGAGCAAATCAATCTTTTGCAGCCTTAAAACCTGGTGCACCCACCTCCTGTTTACTTATTTATGTACTGGCAGTCAATTTTTTTCCAGAATAGGGATGTTTCATCAGCATTGAAGACTTGTTCTGGCTTATAGCCCTTCTCACCGATCACTTTTTATAGATAGCTGGATAGGCGGCGGCAGCCTTGTAATTGACCATAAATTTTAACATGTTTCAGTGAAAACCAAAAACAGTCAAACCAGCTCTTGCTTGCAGTGAATGGCTTTGGATCAGGGTCTGTTAAACAGTCTGCCTTAGCTGATTCTTCAGCTTTTTCATGGATGAGGTTTGAATCTAGTGACATTTTTGCATCTACAATCATCTAGCCACATAGAGAGTGCCGCTTCCATACTTGTTACTACTTTGTCCTTCATATTTGCTGCATTTTTAAGGTAACACACAGCACTTTCATTCACTTCAAATTTCCTGGCCACTGCTGAATTCAATTGTCCTCCTTTCACCATATCAAGGATTTTCACTTTCTCCTCAAGAGTCAAGGTTTTCTTAGGATGCTTGCTAGGCTGTGGGTTACCACCTGAAGGTGGTGCAGGACATTTTGGAGGCATAATTAACACTTTACAATGAAAGTGTCACTGAGAGTACTCGGGAAAGGCCGCCAACAACAGTATACGATGGCTGTGCCCTCTGCCCACGCCAGTTTGTACTGTACAACTGCGCGCCAAGTTTAAACTAAGTGCTGTGTCAATTTTTTAAACTAAGTGCTGTGTCAATTTTTTTAATTTTTAGCATTATTTTAATAAAAAATTGCTAATTAGTGAAGCCCGTAATTCTGAGTTCGGCAGTTACGGAGTTCTACTGTATTTAGCATCATCGACATTGTGGTGAGATTGAGTTTCATGTATCGTCTGATAGGGCATTTGTGGATCCCTCAGATATAACAGGAAGTAGGGCAAATTCCTTGATGAATCTTAATTATCCTGAATTGTAAGCCATTCATGCCAAATGTACCATCCTTTTTTTTTTTTTTTTTTTTTTTAAATGCAAGGAAGAAGGAACCAAAGGCCGCAGGCCTGCATACTGTTCCTTCCAAGAATAAACAAAAACAATACAAAAGAGAGCCAAATTCAAGATCCGTTCAATTCGAGATGCCTGGACACACTGCGTTTGAAAGACTGGAGATCATAGGAAGTAGGAAATACAGACAGAGGAAGACAGTTCCAGAGTTGACCAGTTGCATAAATGAAGGACTAGGAGTAACAGTTAACTCTTGCATTAGAGAGTTGGACAGAAAAGGGATGAGAGTTTGTTGCCAGACGGGTACTACGTGCCCGTCGTAGAGGTGGAGGGATGAAACCAGACAGTTCAGAGGAACAGTGACCATTGAAGTAGCGATAGAAGAGAGATAAAGATGGAACAGTGCGGTGAAGAGACAAAGGTTGAAGGGAATCAGTAAGAGGAGGAGAGTTAATGAGACGAAAAGCCTTTGACTCCACCCTATTGAGAAGAGCTGCATGTGGGGAGCCTCCCCACACATGAGAGTTGTACTCCATACACGGGCGAATAAAACCCGTGTACAAGGTCAACAACCGTGTAGGGGTAAAGAAAGTTCGGAATCGGCTTAGCATACCTAATCTCTTGGAAGCAGATTTCACAAGAGATGTAATATGTTCTTTCCAAGACAAATCCCGAGAGAATGCAACCCCAAGCATGTTCAAGGATGATGCAGGACATAACTGTTCATTATTAAACATTAGTGGGTAATCCTGAGGAAGATTTTGTCGGGTTGATAAGTGTAAGAACTGAGTTTTTGATGCAATAAAAATAACAAGATTATTTTTACCCCAATCAGAGATACAAGCCAAGTCAGACATTAGGTGTGCCATAGCCTAATCCCTTTTTTGTTGAAGTAACTGCTGAGATGGACGTTGTGGAAACTGAATGGAAAGGTGAAGGGTGGAATCATCAGCATATGAGTGGATAGGGTTAGATGTACAGCTTAGAAGGTCATTGATGAATAAAAGGAAGAGAGTTGGTGATAGGACAGAGCCCTGATGAACACCACTGTTGATAGGTCTTGGAGAAGAACGATGGCCGTCTACAACAGCGGCTATAGAACGACCAGAAAGGAAGCTAGAGATGAAGGCACAGATAGAAGGATAGAAACCGTAGGAGGGCAGTTTGGAAATTAAAGATTTATGCCAGACTCGATCGAAAGCCTTTGAGATGTCAAGTGCAATGGCAAAGCTTTCGCCAAAGTTCCGAAAGGAGGATGACCAGGAGTCTGAAAGGTAGTTGAGAAGATCACCAGTGGAGCGTCCCTGACGGAACCCATACTGACGATCAGAAAGAAGGTTGTGACAGGAAAGATGCTTTAAAATTTTTCTGTTAAGAATTGACTCGAAAACTTTTGAGACACAGGATGTTAAAGCAATTGGACGATAGTTAGAGGGTTGGGAATGGTCACCCTTCTTTGGGACTGGCTGAATGAGAGCAAACTTCCAGCAAGAAGGAAAGGTACAAGTTGATAGACAATGGCGAAAGAGCCATCAGGACCATATGCCTTGTTAGTATTGAGGCCAGTGATGGCAGAAAATACATCAGCTGAAGAAATTTTAATGTCAGTCAAGAAGAAGTCAGAGGGGGGAAGTGATGGAGGAATAGCACCGGAATCGTCTAAGGTGGAATTGGAGGAGAAAGTCTGAGCGAAGAGATCTGCTTTATCAGTAGAAGAAATAGCTACAGAGGCATCAGAGTAGAAAAGAGGAGGGAAGGATGATGAGGTAAAGTTGTTAGAAAGGTTTTTGGCAAGGTGCCAGAAGGAGCGAGAAGAATTCGAGTTTGAGAGTTGAGAACATTTAGCACGGATGAAATTATTCTTAGCAGAGCGAAGAACAGACTTAGCACGATTCCGGGCAGAAATATATAAAAGATGTAATTCAGAGGTGGGTTGGCTCCGGTACCTCTTATAGGCCCTCTCCTTGTTGCGGACAGCATTAGAACAAGCGTGATTAAACCAAGGCTTTCTTGCACTAGTCAGCAATCTATTATTCCCATTTTTCACTCCTCTACTACTGTATATCCCCTTTCACACTATCTTACTTTCTTTACCTCCTTCCAAAACATTTTCTTACTCTCCCTCCATTTTACACTCAGATTCCTCCCAAACTCTTCATCCACTATCTTCTTACTCTCCTTCACCAGTCTCTTCACCTTCCTTCTCCAGCTCACATACTGTATACCTCTCTCTTCTCTCTCTCATCTTCTCCCCTACCTCTGCTCGCTAGCCATTCACTATATGCCTTCTTCTTTTGTTCCACAGCTCGTTTCACCTCATCATTCCGCCATGCTGTCCTTTGCACACCCCTGCATCTCCTCCTCACTCTACAAACCACCTCACACGCTGCACCTATCTCTTCCATGAAAATCTTGTGAACATCTTCCACCCCTTCCATCTGCTCTAACTAATACCTTCCCAATCTTTCTTCCACTATGCTCTTGTACTCTGCCATTTTCTCACCAACTTGCAACTTCTCCACTCTTCTCACAGGAGCTATTTCCTCCTGTCTTCCCCTTTGTCTCTTCACCCACTTTCTTTGCAGCCTTACCTTGGCCAGTACTAAGTGATGGTCTGAGATTCCATTCCCCCATCCTCTCCACACTTTAGCATCCAACACTTGTCTTCTCATTCACTCATCCACACACACGTAATCTATCATTGCCTTTCGTTCAACAAGTTCACCGTCCTTCCTCCTCATGACTCTCCCTGTGTACCTGTGGATCATCTTATGACGAAAGTAGGTGTTGGCTGTTGCCAGCCCTTACCAGCACAGATGTCCACCAAAGCACTACCATTCCCATCCATCTCAGCTGGCACACCCCACTGACCAACCACTCCATCCACTCATACATTCCCAGCTTTGCCACTCATGTCTCCAATCAATAACACTCTCTCACTTCTCTCAAACTTGTCCTTACGTGCTTCTCTCTTGCCCAAAACTCATCTTTCACTCTTGTCGCCCGGTCCTCCGTCGGAGCATACGCACATACAATCGCCCAAGCCTGTATACCTACTTTCATCCTTACCCATACAATCCTTGCACCCACTGTTCCATACTCTCTTATATTCTCCTTCCACTTCTTGCTTATCATCATACATACATTACATTTAACATGTAAAGTACAGTATAGGGATGCATTTTTGAGCCTTGGGTTTCCTAAGTCACAAGTCCTAAACCCACCCAAATGAGTCCAAAAAAAGTTTAAAGTCAGTCTAAATAGCCTAACAACTGTAAAAGAAGCTAACCTAAGCCTAAAACTAGTGCCCGTCTCACTTGTACCCAGTCAAGGTCGCTGGAGAATGCGATCTCCGACTCGCATTCAAACTCGGCAGAGAAGCAGCAGCAGCATTGTATAAAATCCCACCATCATATGGTCTCGGGACAGTTAAATAAACATCTGTTGTGCATAATAATAATATGTGAATGATGCAGAATTTTGACAGGGAATTCTCTCTGGTGGGGAATGCGATTGATGATGTGATCGAGATAGCCTTTTCAACGGCCCCTCTGTATGTCATTTTTGTTACTGTCCTGTTTTCTCTCTTGTTTTCCAACATTTATTTAGAAATTCCTTTGTATTTTCAAAGTGTTTTCCCTTGAACAGCCCGAATGTAATCACATGCTTTATCGATCAATGATGTGATCGGGATAGCCAGTTCAAAGGCCTCTCTTTATGTCCTTTAAGTTATTGTTCTGGTTGCTCAGCCCCTTTCATTTCTTCTCTCTTATTTTCTACCATTTATTTAGAAATGCCTTTGTACTGTACTTTCAAAGCGTTTTCCCTTGAACAGCTCGAATGTAAACACATGATCTATTGATCAGTGATGCAATCGGGATAGCCTGTTCAAAGGCCCCTCTTTATATCGTTTTCACAACTGCTCTGGTTGCCGAGCTCCTATGTTTTCTTCTCTTTTATTTTCCAACATTTATTTAGAAATTCCTTTGTACAGTATTTTCAAAACATTTTTCCTTGAATAGCCCAAATGCAAACACATGATTTATCGATGTCACAGTTTTCATCATTAATGAAATATTTACTCTCTAAGGTTTTGATAATTATTAATATTTATTTATCCATCCATCCATCATCCAATCCTGTGTCACCCCATAGTGGAGCATAGGAACCTGGGGCTAGGCAAGTTACTGCTGGCATTTAAGATGAGAGTGACCAGCCTCACTCATCCCTGAGTGGCATTATGTGAGCAATAAACCCCAACCACCCATTGGATATAGATTTTCACTGGCTCAATCTAACTGGAGCACCTTATGTACCCACTAAACCACCAGGTGCCATAATTTGGTTTTATGGTTACCACCCATCATAGTAAATGGTTTCCTAGTGTACTGGAAACCATTTGGCTTGTCACTCAGTGTAGTCACCGATAGGCAGAAGGAAGAGGAAAGAGTGAAGGAAAGAAAGACAGAAAAGGGAGTGTAATCTCACCTGTAGGCAGAAGAAAGAGGAACGAATGAAGGAAGACAGACAGAAGAGGAAGGATGGAAGAGAGGAAAGGGCAGACATCTAAAGCATCACTGCATCGATTGAGTGGTTGGTGAGCACCCCCACCTATTTATTTATAATTATTGTTAAATATTCCATAATATGCCAGATGACAGTTCAGCAGTCAGACACGAAATATTATTTGTTGAGCCGCCTAGTTGTCCACAATGTTTTGTACCTCATCTGATGGACAAGAATTTGTACCCCAAATGACAGTGTTCACTCCACCTGTGGCTAAAACACATAAATGTAAGTCTAAAAACAGTTCAGTTTATAAATCAACCTAAACACAAAGTTTAAGTTTAAAATATCATCAAAATCAGGAAAAAAAAAAATAAAAACCCATGGTAAAACCGAGGGTAGGCCTATAATAGGCAGGGTAGGATAGTATTTCTACCCCCATCACTATTCCGGGGTATCGCATGAGGGGTATCACAAATTGGGGTTTGCCCGTATTTACAGCATGACAGCAACTCAGAACTAAACTTGATAATTATGTACAACTTAAGTGAAACTTAGTCACTTGACTAGGTAACTCATCTGTTGAGTAATTCTATGTATCTGTTGCCAGACGCCTCAATCCCGCACGGGGTGGCCACAAACAAATCGTCTCCATGTTGCTATGTCCCTCGCCATTTCACTGCCCCGCTCCCAGCTCACACCCTCCTCTCTTATATACCTCTCCACTCCATCCCTCCACCTCATCCTCGGCCTCCCCCTCCCTCTCCCTCTCCCCCCCTCCACCTCACTCGAATACACTCTCCTCATCAGCCTCTCACTCTCCATCCTCTCCACATGCCCAAACTACCTTAACGTGTTTCTCCTAACACTTCCTATCACGTCCACATCCACACCACAACGCTCCTTCACTTCTTCATTTGTTAGTCTGTCTCTCCATGTGACTCCACATGCTCCTCTCAAATAACTCATTTCCACTGCTCTCACTCTTGACTTCTGTCCTTCCAACAGGGTCCAAACTTCACTTCCATATGTTAGAGTTGGTATCACAATACTGTCATGTAGCAACTTTTTCACTTCCATGCTCACTTCCCTGTTTCTTATCACTGCTTTCAAGAAACTAGCAGCCTTCCTTCCCTGCTGCACCCTTTCAAGCACTTCACCCTCCAGACTTCCATCCTTACTCATCACACTACCCAAGTACTTAAATGCACTCACATTATCCGTATCCTCCCCATCCAATCTCACTGTACATTAACTGACTTCACTTCTCTCGAAGACCATCATTTTACTCTTCCCTACATTCACCTTTAGATTCCGCTTCTTACACACTCTCCCAAACTCATCTACCAAGCCTTGCAGCTCCCCTTTGTCTTCACTCAACAACACAGTATCATCTGCAAACAACAGTACAGGGAGTTTCCAAAAACTGCCCTCTCTCACTAGGGCCGCTCCAACATCCACTGCCCGACCTTGTATCTCTTTTATAACCCCATCCATGTACAGATTGAACAACCATGGAGACATGACACATCCTTGTTTCAATCCAACCTTCAAATGGAAAGATTCACTCAGTTTGCCAACCACATGCAATGCAGCCTTAGCACCCTCATACATACTCTTCACTGCCTTCAACAACTTCCCATCCAATCCATATATTCTTGATACCACTATCCTTGTCTATCCACCCTGTCATATGCTTTCTCCAGATCCATGAAGGCTGCATACAACTTCTCTCCCTTCTCTAGAAACTTTTCCACTAAAGATCTGAGAATGAATATCTGATCTACACAACCTTTTCCCTTCCTAAAACCTCACATAAATATTACAGTCTTATGCTAACTTGATTCTACTACGTAAAAGTATTTCCACAACCAGGGACACTGGTGTCAAAGTAATATTGGTGGCCTGAGTAATGACTGCTGGTACTGTATATCACACTAGCGGCACTAATTCAACTTGCGTTACACTCTTGTAAAACTGTCCTTCAAACACTTCTACATACCAGGACCGCGATGCCCATGGTCATGATTGTATTCTTCCCTGTCTGTCCAAGTTGGACACAAGACAATTTCTGTCTGACTGCCAAACTCTGACTGCATCCCTCTTATGAGCATACTTATATACACCTTCATATGGATTACTGAGTCATTGATGCACCCCTAGACTACCTCAGTTCCTACCCCCTGAGACTTTACCCTCACCCACTGGCACTCAACCAATGCATTAATCTTTGCATCCTTGCAGATTACATTTGTTTAAATCTCCTCCTCCAGTATATTAACTTTTGTACGATGGGGGAGTTGAGAGGTGGGATGGGACTGGAGTGTATTGGTGTTGTGATGAGGAGAGGTAGGCTGGGGTGGTTTGGACATGTGGAGAGGATGGGAGATAATAGTTGGGTGCAGAGGGTGAGAAGTGTTAATATTGGGGGAGGGGTAGACCGAGAAAGACATGGGACGAGGTCATTAAATGTGACTTAAGGGTTAAGGGACTGAATAGGGAGGCTGCCAGAGATTGAGCAGCGTGGAGAGCCGCCATTAGGTGACCAAGGCCGACACATGCAAGCATGTTGGAGCCTTCAAAAACGAAAACGAAAACGAACCCTGGCTTGGTAATATTGTATTCCGGCTCTTCAAGGGCTGTTTATAAACTATACACCCTGGGTGTTTTTTTGCCCTTTACCTAACCATCCTCCTCCTCCCACCATTCCCTTATTCTCTTCACCTATTCTAGTATTTTATCTTTTCCTTTCTCTGCAATCCTCTCCAGCCCTTGCTGTCTTCTAGCTCCCTCTGCCTGGTCCCACGCCTGCTGTGCATGTGCCCTAATTTCAGTGCGATGCTTATGTCAGAGTGTTTTATACACTGCTTTTAGGAGCTTATGACTTTGCCAGTCCGTGGTCCTATCGCCCCCTGCTCCACTTCTGTCTCCTACTTCACTTCTCCTTTCTCCATCTTCCACTTCACTTCTCCTTTCTCCATCTTCCACCTCCCCTCCCCTGCTCCCACTCGGCCCTGGCCTCGGTCTGAAGGGACCTCATGGATGGGAGGTGGAGATGACGTCAGGAGTAATGGTTTTGAGGTCGGCAGTAAGTACTTGACTGTTGCTGGGCCGATACAAGACTGGAGAGGCAGGGAGAGGATCATCAGGGTTGTCAGTCATGGAAACTGGGTGACTCTGACTGGAGGAGAATGGATGACTGGAGGAGACTGGGTGCCCTTAAAGATAGGAGACTTGCCCTTGGAGACAGGACACTGAAACAAACTACCTCAGCAAGTGGAATGCTGTGGTTCTGAAGGTTTAGGGAAAGGTATGGCTGTAAAGTAACAATGGAGTGTTGTCTGTGTTTCCTTTGCCCTCGTTTGCTAGTAAAGAAGTTCATATGGGGTCAGCAAGTCCAATAGCTTGGCCTTAAAATTAAGAGCCCTATCCAACTGTGGGTTCTTGTCCACTGCCATGTCGCCTATGAGCCTGTCTTCATCAGTTATCTCACATATGGACTTGGTGGTGCACTCCTTTATCACAGGTGCTGATTCTTCATTAGGGTCCTTACTTTCCTTCTCATTGCAATGCTTATCCAGGAGCAACAGATCATCGTCGGTGAGCACGTGAGTGAGGGAGTCAAGGAGGTCACTGACATCATCCTCGTCAACCTCTTCAACCCTGCCTTTTGAGCCAGGCTGACAATCTGGTGGCAGATAGCAGCCACACCTTCCTCTGTCGTGAAACCACGGAAATTGTGGATACACTCTGGCCACAGTGCTCACCACATGCCATTATGTTGGAGGATGTGACTTCCATGAAAGTTTGATGTTTTCAAGGCCTTGCTTGATAGTGAAGGCCTATCAGAATTCCTTAATTGTTTGTTTCCTGTCCTCTGTCGCTGCCACCAGCTGCCGCATACACCTACGAGTGTAGTTTGCCTTAAACGTGGCTATAACTTTCTGGTCCATAGACTGCAGGGGAGGGGTGGTGTTGGGTGGCAGGAAGACGACCTTAATGTTGGGACACGCCTCCTCCAGTATTATTGGATGTCCAGGGACATTATTGAGCACCAAGAGACACTTATTGCTCAGATTGTTCTCTTTGTCGATGAAGGGTGAGAAGTAGTCGACAGTGTAGTCCAGGAATATGGTCTGTGTCGCCCAGGCCTTACGGTTGGACCGCCACACAACTTGCAGCCTCTGCTTCAAACACCTCTTCAGTACACGAGGGTTTTCCGTGTTATACACTAACAGGGGTTTCCACTTGACATCTCCTTCGGCATTGCCACAAAGAAGCAGAGTGAGGCAGTCCTTGCTGGCCTTAAATCAAGGCACAGACTTATTTTCCCTTGAGATGTAGGTCCTCGATGGCATTTTCTTCCAGAAGAGACCAGTCTTGTCCATGTTGAAAACTTGCTTAACTCCTAACCGCTGGGTGTCAGTTCAAACCGATGACAACTAGGCACCAGATTCCCATTGGATGTTGGTAGGAACCGACACTGTGTTTGCGCCAGAGGAAAGGGGCCGCCATTTTATCGCATCACCAAAAGCTAGGGAGAGAGTCCAGCCAGCTGAATCAACCACGCCTCAGTTGTCTTTCTGACTCTGCCAGGTTTAAGACAATTTTATCTTAATCTTCTCATCTGATTTCGTTCCTGCCTCGTGTGGACATTTGCCTCATCCACCCCTGCCAAGCCTCTTTCCAAGAATATTAGGAAAGGGCTCAGTGATAGTGCCAAAGGTGTGCCTTGGACGCCACTGTATCTCATTTATCTAGTAATGGAGAAGTTATCACGTTAAGAGCAAAGCCATAGTTGGGCATGAACACATCCTACCTTGCTCACTGCAAATTAGTTCTCTTCCTTACGTCCTTGCTCATCGACATGATGACATACGGACCTGGGGATACTTTCATTCGCAAGAAGAGTTGTTGAGTAATGTGGTCTCTAATTTGTTTCCCTAACTGCTATAGTTTCCAAGATATTAAGGTTTGAAAATAGGCTATTTTCAGAACCGTGTAGGAAGAAAGAGCACACTGTGGCCAGCAGTATAAATAGCCTGGCCTTTGAGGGTTAAGGGAGTATCCCCTCTCTTCTACTAGTTTTGCAAAATCTTCTGGGAAGCTTGATCCAGCTACAGAGTCAGCACTAGTCATCTCACCTTGGATTCTAAGGTTGTGAAGGCTAGCATGTTTCTTAAATTGTGCCAACCACACATCACTGGCAGAAAAGGATTGGTGTACAGAGATGCGGCTTGGCCCCACACCATGTGCACCTGCAGCCTCATCTCTCTTACTCTCCTCAGTACTCTCAGAAGCTGGAGCTCTTGGATCATGCTCCTCCTTACACATTTTCCAAAGTGAATGTTCCTTTTCCCTAATGAGAGCCTTGGAGATGGCCATATGGGCCTGGTTCTCATTCTCCACCCAGACTCGTAACAGCCTTTCCATTTTTTCCCTAACACAATCACGGATGCGAGTAGCCTGCACACTAGCACTAGATGCACAACTTCCATCCATTTCCACTACTTTATCACTTGACTTGAGGATGGTGCAGATAGTTGAGGAGGACATATCAAAGGCATGACACAAGTCAGACTCGTGGTCACCATGCTTGTGCCTATTCACAATTTCCAGTTTCAAGCGAAATTGGTACTTGTGCACACGTACCACTTGTAGCACTTGGTGAGCTTTGGGTGCATTGGCAGGCATGATGTAACAGTTTCTTTACAAGCTCAGTACAGACACATGGCTATATAACACTCGAGGCAGCAGCAGTACGCACACAGGGGAAGACAACGAGGAGAGAGTGTGGGGCAGGACAGAGGAGTACAGAGAGGAGGTGGAGGGGTGTACGGCAGCCCAGGATGGCTCTCAAACTTGTCGCTGCACACCTACGTCACGCCACATGACGGCTGCCTCTCAGCTAGTAGCACACATTTTGAATTTCCTTATACCATCCCATACTGATTCTCATAACATCGAACTCATTTTGCAGAAAACGTCCTATAAGTGCTAAGCTCGTTACGTCAAATTCTCGTACTATGAATGCTCGTATAACACAACCCACCTGTACTTCCTCTAAAAACATATTAGTGAGAGGCAGAGTTGGAAGGAATGGTGATGTAGGACCTCCAGCTCTCCCTGTTAACAGCTTGCTATCTGCCTTGGGAGTACTGCCTTGTTTGACTGGTGCTACAGTCTCCTCCTTCATTTTGTGATCAGGCTTCATTTAGCTACAGATGATCTGTTTTTGATGTTATCTCTGTGATATAGTGACACCATAATATTTGCATTTATATCACAGAGATAAATGTACAGGTATGTTGATTCTCAAGTCAAGTTTTAATTTAAGCTTCAAACCATCATGCAGTGCTGTGTGATTTGATTAGAGAATATACCATATTATGTTGTAAAAGGTCTCAGTAAAAATAAACTCATTTTAATAGTATTTTTTCTTTATTCATTTTTCAATGGACAGCCATTCTGCATGTGTCTCCCTCCTCCAAAAAGAAGGCATCTTATTTGTACAGTACAATAGACCCTCGATTTAACATACCTCGATAGACTGGATATCAGATTTAACAGACAACAAAGCCACCAGACTTTTTTTGGCTATGACAAATGATGCTGATTAAATGGGGCACAGTGGGCTGCAGTACATGTGTTTCCTTCCCGTTGTACTCGAGCCTGGCCTGAAATTGCCCTCTCCCCATCGTGATTGGCGAGTTGTAATAACAGACTGTAGTAATACTGTAATAGTCATGAAGAAATGCATTGACTAGGTTGTGAAAAACGGCAAAAGGGTGACACTATCGGCCAGTTTAGAGTAAAATGGGTATAGTTTTCAATTTTTAGTACTAGAATATGCTAACGTATGGAAGTGAAGCTTGGACCTTGTTGGAGGGACAGAAGCCAAGAGTGAGAACAGTGAAAATTAGATATTTGAGAGGAGCATGTAGAATCACATGGAGAGACAGACTGACAAATGAGGAAGTGAAGGAGCATTGTGGCGTGGATGTGAATGTGATAGGAAGCATTAGGAGAAACACACTGAGGTGGTTTGGGCATGTGTAGAGGATGTAGAGCGAGAGACTGATGAGGAGAGTGTATGTAAGTGAGGTGGAGGGGGAGAGAGGGAGGGGGAGGCCAAAGATGAGATGAAGGGATGGAGTGGAGAGGTATATGAGAGAGGGGGGTGTGAGCTGGGAGCAGGGGAATGAAATGGCGGGGAACAGGGCGACATGGAGGCGATTAGTTTGTGGCCACCCCTTATGGGATTAAGGTGGCTGGCAACAGATAGATAGATAGACTATTTATTTTCAGATATGTGCTTGAAATCCCACTTCGGGGGTTGAGGGGAACAATTGGAAAACAGATTATCAGATCGGGCCTCCCCCCCGTTAGTTTGTTATAGGGAGTCTGCTGTAGTTCTAGAACATTAGTGCCAGAGAGGGCACCTGAGTTGGATCATGAATCCTTATGAACATTCTGCTGCTGGTGGTAATTGTAGCCATTAGGGCACTAGATTCTACTGGATCTCATAAATTAGCTGGATTTAAAGTAAAATCATCTGTTTTGCAAACCCTATGAAAGTAATGCATTTGCACTGGCATGGACTAGATGTCCTTCCCATCCTTCTTCATGCTACAGTACTTCATTCTTCTCTTACACCTACCAGTTATCTTGGAGCAGAAACAAAGGGCTGACCATTGCTAAGCACCAGGAGTGTTCTGATTGCCATGGCTGGCCATCCCAGTTGCTGTTCAGAGGAAGTCCACATGAGACAGGTGCCCTTGCTGATGTTTTTCATCAGTTATTTTTCTCTTCCAATCAGTCAGCATTACTCAAAGCCAAGGAATGCCTCAGAAATAGACCATAGCTATAAGGGCACTGCATTCCTAGGTCTTACAAAAGAAGGTTTTATTCTAAAACCTGTCATGTTCATTAAATTTCATCTGTCTCTGAGATCGTTTCGTTTTCGTTTCGTTTTTGAAGGCTCCAACCTGCTTGCATGCGTCGGCCTTGGTCACCTAATGGCAGCTCTCCATGCTGCTCGATCCCTGGCAGCCTCCCTGTTCAGTCCCTTAACCCTTAAGTCACACTTAATGACCTCGTCCCATGTCTTTCTCGGTCTACCCCTCCCAACCCCTCCTCCAATATTAACACTTCTCACCCTCTGTACCCAACTATCATCCCTCATCCTCTCCACATGTCCAAACCACCTCAGCCTACCTCTCCTCATCACTAGTGTCTCTGTCTGTCTGTTGCCAGACACCTCAGTCCGTAAGGGGTGGCCACAAATAAACCTCCATGTTGCCCTGTCCCCTGCCATTTCACTGCCCTACCCCCAGCTCAACCCCCCCTTCTCTCATATACCTCTCCACTCCATCCCTCCATCTCATCCTCAGCCTCCCCCTCCTTCTCCCCCCATCCACCTCACTCACATACACTCTTCTTATTAGTTTCTCGCTCTCTACCTTCTCCACATGTCCAAACCACCTCAGTGTATTTCTCCTAACGCTTTCTTTTACATCCACATCCAGTGATTTTTTTTTTAATTCCATACTCATTTCCCTATTTGTTACCACCGCTTTCAAAGAACCAGTAACCTTTCTTCCTTGTTGAACCCTTTCAAGAACTTCATCCTTCAAATTTCCATCCTTACTCATCACAGTAGTAAAATACTTAAATGCACTCACATTTTCCATATCCTCACCATCTATCCTCACTCACTGTACATTCAGTGACTTCATTTCTCTCGAAGACAATAACTTTATACTTCCTTACATTTACCGTTAGATTCAGTTTCTTTCACACTCTCCTAACTCGTTCACCAAGCCTTGCAGTTACCCTTCGCCTTCACCTAACAACACAGCATCATCTGTAAACAACAGTACAAGAAGTTTCCAAATGCTGCCCTCTTTCATTAGGGCCGCTCCATTATCCACTGCCCTACCTTGTACCTCTTTTATAACTCCATCCATATCCAGACTGAACAGCCATGGAGACATGACATGTCCCTGTTTCAATCCAACTTTCAGACAGAAAATAGGTCACTATCCACATGCACTTTTGCCTTAGTACCCTCATACATACTCTTCATGGCATTCAGCAGCTTCCCATTTATTCCATATATTCTTAGTACTTTTCAAATTACTTGTCTATCCACTGTGTCATGTGCTTTCTCCAAATCCATGGAGGCCATATACAACTTCTTTCCCTTCTCTAGAAACTTTTCCACTAAAGACCTAAGGATGAATATGTGGTCTACACAACCTCTTCTCTTCCTAAAACCTTCATGTTCATATACAACTAGAGGTATACCTCGATATACAATACCCCTAGATGCGATATCCCGGATTAACGATGGGGGTAGAAATACCACCATGCCTACCGCCTAACGATGGCCAAACCCCAGTTTAATGTTTCGTTTTGTTTCGTTTTTGAAGGCTCCAGCATGTTGCATGCATCGGCCTTGGTCACCTAATGGCAGCTCTCCATGCTGCTCGATCTATGGCAGCTTCCCTGTTCAGTCCCTTAATCCTGAGGTCCCACTTAATGACCTCGTCCCATGTCTTTCTCAGTCTACCCCTCCCAACTCCTCCCCCAGTATTAACACTTCTAACCTTCTGCACCCAATTATCATCCCCCATCCTCTCCCCATGTCCAAACCACCTCAGCCTACCTCTCCTCATCACAACACCAATACACTCCAGTCCTATCCTACCTCTCAAATCTTCAATCATAAACCCAGCCCCCCAGGCCTTGCACGCAGGGACACACTGCACATCCACCTAATCATTGTCATTTCCGTATGTTTAAGCCTGCGAATATCCTCTTCCTTTACTGTCCAGGTCTCACTACCATACAGCATCATACTCCTAACACATGCTGCATACAAAGACCCCTTAGCATGTAAGGAGAGTCTTCTCAATGTCAGGAGAGGCAACAGCTCCCTGAACTTCTTCCAACCACTTCTCACCCTAGCAGCCGAGCTAGCTCCAACCCCACCTCCAGCACATAACATTTCTCCCAAATAACAAAACTCCTCTACACATTCAAGAGACTCGCCAGCAAGTTCAATCCTTTCACGCTTAACAATCTCCACTTGCTTTCCCCGATACGCCGCGCACATAAAATCAGCATTATCTCGCAGTCTACCTCTAATACCACTACATCTCTTGTGCACCCATTTATCACAAACACTTCACAAGATGGAATTACTTCCCACACCTTTGTGGCAAACTGCACATGGCCACTCTCCCTCTTCTTTGACTGTACTGCCACCAACCCTAGATATCATCAATTTTGTTTTATCTGCATTTACCCTCAAGCCCTTGTGCCCCATACCATCTCTCCACTTCGTAAATCTTTCCTTCGCCTCCTTTTCATTCTCTGCAATCAACACCAAATCATCAGCATACAGCATCTCCAACGGGAGTCCATCTCTGAAGTCATGTGAGAGGGCTTCAAATACCATGATAAACAACAAGGGACTCAAAACTGACCCCTGATGCACACCAACATTCACGGAAAACTCATCACTCAAATCTCCATTCACTCTTACCTGCGTGTGAGCACCCACGTACGTGGCCATAACCACCCTAACCAGCCACCCTTCCAACCCAAGCTTTCTCATTGCCCACTTCACCACCTCTCTAGGGACTCTGTCAAAGGCCTTTGCCAAATCAACAAAAACAAAATACAGTTCCCTTTTCTTTCCAATATATTTTTCCTGAAGCTGTTGAACAATGAATATGGCATCAGTGGTCCTCCTGCCTGGCATAAACCCAAACTGTATCTCATCAATATTCTCTCTTTCTCTAATCATACCTTCTAGAACTCTCTCCATTACTTTCATTATCTAATCTAAGAGCTTTATACCTCTATAATTTCCTCTTTCCAGGGCATCACCCTTCCCTTTGTACACATTTACAGTTACACTCTTCAGCCAATCATCTGGGACAACACACTCATATATAATCATATTTATCAGGTCATTGACTAACCCCACCGCAGTATCTCCTGTGGCCTTCAACATTTCGGCACTCAACCCAGACACATCTGCTGCCTTCCCCACCTGCATCCTGCCTATTGCTTCACTCGCAGTAGTAGCGTCAATCAAAGGCCAAGGGCCAAACACTGGATCTGCTGGCTCCAAACCTTCCCTGTCCCAGTCAAACTCCTCATTCAACAACCGGCTATATTGCTCTCTCCATGCATCTTTAATATTCCCACTGTTCACCACTACCCTTCCTTCAACATTCTTCACACACTGCTCTCCTACAATATCCCGATTATCCCTCTTCACCTGATTTGCCACCCTAAATATCATATTTTTCCTTTCCCCATGATTTAGATCAAGTAAAAGTCTCTGTGACTCAGACTTCGCCTTGTATACCTCTCCTCTAGCCCTACGCATGGCAGCCAAATATTCCTCCCTGTTTCCGCCCTTCTTCCATTCCTGGAAAAGCCTTCTTTTCTCCTTAACTGCGGCTTCTACACCCTCATCCTATCACCAAGTTACTTTATGTCATGGTGGGCCTCTTGTCCTACCGCATATTGCATCGGTAACTCTCAAGATCGGTTTTTATTTTTTTAACCGATTTTGATATTTTTGACTAAATTTGTGTTTAGGTTGATTTATAAACTATTTTTAGATTTAGGTTAATGTGTTTTAGCATATGTGGGTTGAACATTGTCATTTTGGGGTACAGTTTACTAAGCCTGATTTTTTCCAGACTTATATTTGACAATTTTCAGATTTTATCTGTTGGTTTTATTGAGTTATTTACAGGTGTTAGGCTTAGGTTAGCTTCTTTTACAGCTGTTAAGCCATTGAGATTGGCTTTTAACTTGTTTTTGTGCTCATTTGGGTGGGTTTTGGACTTGGTTGGGGGGAAACCCAAAGCTGAAAAATGCATCCCATTACTTTACATATTAAATCTACCCCAATATATGATACCTCGCCTAACGATGGGTTTTTACCTAACCAATTGCATTGTTAAACTGGGGTATACCTGTATTTCCTCTGTTATTTCCCTTACTCTGTCACTAAGAATCCTACCATATCCTTTTCCTGTTACATTAACCCTTTGAGATTCCGATGACAATTATGATAGTCATTTCAGATCCAACCTCAGAGATTCCAATGACGCTTTTAATCGTCATTTTAAGAAACTTTTGTAAAATATTCACCATAAATTGCGTTTATGCATCGTAACAAAGAGACTCGAGTGTGACGTCACAGAATGGTTGCTCTATGCATGGCAGGTACTGCACAGCTGGTCTGACTCATAGCTTTGTTTCTTTATCATTTTATTCTTGGTGGATATTTTTCTATGGCAAGGTATAAAATTTTTAGTTTTTGCCTAACTTCAACTCGTCAATTTGACTTTTTATTTTATTTGTTTTCGTTTGTGGAACATACTACGATAAAGTACACCTATTTATCTTCAAAATAACACTACAACCAGCATCCTATCATAAAAAGTGTATTTGCACTGACCAATCAAAGAAAAAGATTGGGAAGTAAATAAGCGCCCGAGACTAAAAGAAAATTGTGCATCTCTGCTTTAGCTTTACCGCAACGAAATGCAAAAATTGCTGTAATATCTATATCATTGTAAAGATAATTTTTTGTAGTTTTGCATGATTTAAACCAGATTTACATATCTTTATTAGTTTTTTTCCTCCAAATATTTTTCTACGGCAAGATATAAAATTTTTGGTTTTCGCTTGACTTCAACTCATCATTTTGACATTTTATTTTCTGTTTTCTCTTTTAACATACTGCGATAAAGTACAACTATTCAGCTTTAAAATGGCACCAGAACCAACATTCTAGCATGACAAGTGTATATACACATAGGGATCAAAGAAAAATATCACGACATGAAGATGTGGGTCAGCTTGAGAGTGGCTGACTCTAGCACAGACGTAATGTGCCCGGCCCAGAAACCTCATTGGGTTAAGAAGACACATGCCCCTGTGATTACCACGCACTTCTTTTTCACCTTTTCCTTTGTACAAGAGAGTAATTATACCTGATTCGCAGTCCCCTGGGAGTCTACCTTCCTCCCATGCCAATCCACATCTTCCATATCCATTCTACTAGTATCTTTCCCCCATGTATCATCATTTCACCACATGCTTCATCAGTTTCAGGGGCTTTCCTCATTTTGTTCTTCATTGCTTCCACTATTTCCATCCTACTGATCTCTTCCTTCCTTCTCACAACCCTCCATCTCCCAGCCATTCCCAATCCACTTATACTCTCGTTACTTTCATTCTTTGTGTTTAACAGTTCCTTAAAATTTTCTCTCCATCTGCTCACTTTTTCACCCTTCTCCACTATCAGTCTTCCATTTTTATCTTTCACTCCCCTACTGCCTTCTTTATCGCCCTGTCTAACTCTTATTACCTCCCTCCAGAACATTTTCTTACATTCCCTCCACTTTACACTCATATTCCTCCCATATTCCTTATCCACTCTTTCCTTACTCTCTCTTACTAATCTTTTCACCTCTTGCTTTTTCAATACATATAACTCTTACTTTCTCAGTACATATAACTCTCACTCTTGTCTCTCAACTTCCTCCATACCTCTGCTTCCCATCCACTCACCATATGCTTCCTTCTTTTGCACCACAGCTTGCCTCACCTCTTCATTTCACCATGCTGTTCCTTGCACCCCCTTTCGTGTTCTCTTCACCCAACACACCACCTCACATCCTGCACACACCGTCCACCTCCTGCATCTGCTCCAAATCATATTTACTCAATCGCTCGTCTATGTCTCTCTTATATTCTTTCTTTTTTCCATCCTCTTGCAACTTTTTTGCTTTCCTTGTATAAACTACTTCCTCCTGTCCTTCCCTCCTTCTGGTCCTCCATTGCACTTGAACCCTGGTCAGAAAGTCCACTCCCCCAGCCTTTTGCATCCAGTACATACCTTCTCATTCTGTCATCCACTCACACACATAATCAATCATTGCCTTCTGTTCATTCAGTTCAACAGCCACACTTTTCATCACTCACCATGTATACCTGTGGATCATTTTTTGCTAAAGAGGGTATTGGCTATCACCAGCCCCCTCCCCGCACAAATGTCCACCAGAGCACCACCATTCTCATCCACTCTGCAGGCACACCCAACTCACCAACTGCTCCATCCACCTTCACATTCCCTGCATCCATTCAATTCTCCAGTCAAAAACACTCTCATTCCCCTCAGATTTTTCCATGCACAGAACTCTTCTTTCACTCTGCTTGGACAATCTTGTATTGGTGCATACACACACACACAGTCGCCCACATTTGTAATCCAATATTCAATCTTACCCACACAGTCCTTGACCCAACTGATCCATCCATCCATCCATCATCCAATCCTATGTCGCCTCATGAAGAGCATAGGAGCCCAGGGCTAGGCAAGTTGGTCCTGACATTCAAGATGAGAGTGACCAGCCTCACTCATCCCTGAGTGGCATTACGCGAGCATTAAACCCCAGCCACCTCTTAGATATAAACCTGCATTGGCTGAATCCAATAGGAGCACCTTAATTACCTGCTTAACTACCAGGCGCCATAATTTGGTTATATTGTTACTCTCCAGCTTAGTAAATGATTTCCTGGTGTACAGGAAATCATTTGGCTTCTCACTCAGTGTAGAGTCACCCGTAGACAGAAGGAAGAGGAAAGAAAGACAGAAGAGGGAGTGTAAAGTCACCCATATGGAGTAGACTGTAGCACCAGTCGAGCAGGGCAGTACTCCCAAGGAGGATGGGAGGCTGATGACAGAGAGAGCTGGAGCTCCCATTTCATCAGCCCTCAGGACATGTTCCTGACCATCCCCCTTTGCTGAACTTTTTCATTGTCTCAGTAACACAGAGAGTAGACCAGCATGCTCTCCAATACAAGTTTCTCTAACTGTCAACACCAAACTACATGTGCGCTATACTCTACACTTCCTTTTCAAAATTTGTAAAACAAAGAAAATGGCACACTTAAATCATGCCTTGGAGTCCCCAGGGGGGGGGGACCATAAATGCCCCCACCATCAGCCCCTCTCCCGGTGACAACTGAGAGAGCTACCTGGAACCTCTGTCTGACTCACTCCTTCTTCATTTCTGTAATATTCGCGGCCTCTCCTCTAACTTTCGCTCCGTTGAACACCACCTCTCCTCCTCTAAACCTCACCTTCTCTTTCTCTCTGAGACTCAGCTGTCTGAGACAACTGACAGCAAACCCTTTTCTGTATCCTCCTACTTTCTCTATTCTCATTTCAAAGCCAAAGGTGGCTGTTGCGTATATGTACGCAACGACCTATCTTGCTCTCGTGTTCCTGAACTTGATTCTTCTGAATTCTCTACTCTCTGACTTCGGCTCTCCTGTCATTCTCTGACTAAATATATCTGTGCTGTTCACTTATCTCCTAATTCTACTGACTATCAAAAATTCTTTGACTATCTTACTTCTACGATAGAACACATTCTATCCATTTCTCCTTTCTCTGAAATCTCCATTCTAGGAGATTTCAATGTTCACCACCACCTTTGGCTCTCCTATCCTTTCACTGATCCACCTGGTGAACAAGCCTACATATTTTCTATCCTTAATGACCTAGAGCAGCTTGTACAGCACCCTACCCATATCCCTGACTGTCTTGGAGAGAGTTCCAACATACTTGACCTTTTCCTAATAACTAATCCTTCTGCTTACACTGTTAATCTTTTCTCTCCATTGGGCTTCTCCGATCATAACCTTATTACCTTAACCTGTCCTATCGCTCTGGTACGGGCTGTGGACCCTCCAAAGAAACGCCGCCTGTGGCACTTTGGAGCTGCAGATTGGGAGGCCCTCAGGCAGTACTTCTTTGATTTTCCTTGCAATGATTATTGCTTCCATTGCCGGGAGCCATCTGAGTGTGCCTTGCGCATTACGGAGGTTATTCTCTCGGGCATGGAAGCATGCATTCCTTTCTCATATCCTCTGACTAATGCAAGAAAGCCTTGGTTTAATCATGCTTGTTCTAATGCTGTCCGCAACAAGGAGAGGCCCTATTAAAGGTACCGGAGCCAACCCACCCTTGAATCACATCCTTTATATATTTCTGCCCGGAATTGTGCTAAGTCTGTTCTTCGCTCTGCTAAAAATAATTTCATCCGTGCTAAATGTTCTCAACTCTCTAACTCGAATTCTTCTCGCTCCTTCTGGCACCTTGCCAAATACCTCTCTAACAACTTTACCTCATCATCCTTCCCACCTCTTTTCTACTCTGATGGCTCTGTAGCTATTTCTTCTACTGATAAAGCAGATCTCTTCTCCCAGACTTTCTCCTCCAGTTCCACCTTAGACGATTCCGGTGCTGTTCCTCCATCACTTCCCCCCTCTGACTTCCTCTTGACTGACATTAAAATTTCTTCAGCTGATGTATTTTCTGCCATCACTGGCCTCAGTACTAACAAGGCATATGGGCCTGATGGAGTCACTCCTGTTGTCCTCAAAAACTGTGCTTCTGTGCTTACACCCTGCCTAGGTAAACTCTTTCGCCTTTGTCTATCAACTTGTACCTTTCCTTCTTGCTGGAAGTTTGCTCTTATTCAGTCAGTCCCAAAGAAGGGTGACCATTCCCAACCCTCTAACTATCGTCCAGTTGCTTTAACATCCTGTATCTCAAAAGTTTTCAAGTCAATTCTTAACAGAAAAATCTTAAAGCATCTTTCCTGTCACAACCTTCTTTCTGGTCGTCAGTATGGGTTCCGTCATGGACGCTCCACTGGCGATCTTCTCACCTACCTTTCAGAATCCTGGTCATCCTCCTTTCGGGACTTTGGCATAAGCTTTGCCATTGCACTTGACATCTCAAAGGCTTTCAATCGAGTCTGGCATAAATCTTTAATTTCCAGACTGCCCTCCTGCGGTTTGTATCCTTCTATCTGTGCCTTCATCTCTAGCTTCCTTTCTGGTCGTTCTGTAGCCGCTGTTGTAGACGGCCATCGTTCTTCTCCTAGACCTATCAACAGTGGTGTTCCTCAGGGCTCTGTCCTATCACCAACTCTCTT